>JAHPZR010005277.1:22500-32500 GCA_019787425.1 Platygyra sinensis
GATGTAATATTTACTATGTCAAGCTGATCACAAAAGCTCCGGAATTTCAAGCAAGGGCCACTGTGCGAGTTGATTTTCTGGACAAGTCCAAACTTCTTGGAGATGTTGTTCAGCACTTTTGTAACCGCTTCGTCTGTCTTGCTGTCAAGGATGTCATAGGGAAGAAAACCAGAGAGGTAGTGGACTGTAACCAGGGCGTGCCGGACCTGGTAGTCCACAAAATCCATGCGCCAAGTTTCCATCGGCCGTGTTGCTGAAATCTGCCTTTCGGGAATTCTGAGCTTCTTGTTGTCCGTACCTTTGGCAATCTCTGCACGTTTTGACAATCTCAGTGATGTCGTCCTGTAGCTTTGGCCAATACAGAGTACGTCTTGCACGTTAGCCTGTCCAGGCTCTCGGTAGTTGGGCTTCTCGGTAGTTGGGAACGAGCGAAAACGAGCGAGAAAAAGCCGAGGGAGGACTAAGGCGAAGAGCTGCGGGAGAGCCTGTAAGAATTTCTTTAGCGACCCTCTTCTGGTATAGCAATAGCTGCTACACCCTCTGATTGGTCAATTTTGACAGTACTGTCAACACCTCGGCGGATCTTGTCAATCAGAAAGATGGCGAGCGCGGCCTGCGCGAGCGATTTCGAGGAATCCGAATTGATTTCCATCTTGGACGATTGTCTGCAGGATTTCCCGAATATTCAAGCGTTAAGGAAGGAGCAGCAACTATGTCTAGTAAACGTAGCTCGTGGGAAAGACGTTTTTACTATTTTTCCAACCGGTTTTAGGAAAAGTTTAATTTTGCGAAGGCTGCTATGAAGTCAGAAATGTGCTCGATCGTTGTTGTCTCTGATCTCCCTTGGTCTCAGTGATGCGGACTAAGTGGAGCAGCTAAAACAGCTTGGATTCTCTGCGGCAGCAATTGGACTCGGCGAAGAATACGAAGAAGGCGACTGGAGCGCGAGAGAAGGGAAGTGTGAGATTGTTTTCGGTAGTCCAGATACCTGGCTATCAAGCTCTTGGAGAATGGAATTGCGACATGGTAAACTTGGTCGGCAGACAGCTGCATTTGCGGTCGATGAAGGTAAATAAAATAGATAGGCCAAACACGACTCCTACGGTTCATGGCATTTGTACATTTGCCGTTTATTTTTCGGTCTTTCGGCTTTTTGCCGCTTCACTCTTGTTTATGAAGGGCATTTCGTATTGTGTTATAAGGAGAAAATTAGAGCCCTTAAGCCTGGTTCACACTTGTGCGATAAGCATAACACAAGCGACATAAGCATAAGCATAAGCACAAGAAAAAAGGAACATGTTCCTTTTTTCTTGTTTTTTTTTCACACTTGTGCGAAAAGCATAACACAAGCGACATAAGCATAAGCATAAGCACAAGAAAAAAGGAACATGTTCCTTTTTTCTTGTGCTTATGCTTATCCTTATGTCGCTTGTGTCATGCTTATCGCACAAGTGTGAACCAGGCTTAAGATCGTGCTGCGGCAAATTTTAAGACGTCATAGCTCTGCATGATTTCCGCTGTTATCTGCATGTCGCTCAAACACCTCTATAAATTGCCATGTGTTAGTGTACTGAGTCGATTCGTCTGAGGCACTTTACGATTCGACTCGATTCGCACGGAGTCGATCCGCACTACCGGAAGTCAAGATCCGTGAAATAATGATACATGAATCTTCCTCGTTCCTAATACGTGGCAACAAACTTCAGTCGATTCGTGTGAGGCACTTTACGACTCGACTCGATTCGCACGGAGTCGAATTAGGGTAGGCAACTTGGGAGGTTTAATTTGTTGCGATTCGAGTCGATTCTTAAGATGCACACATTTGACTTATTAATCGTATAAGGTGATACTGTACGATTATTAATCGTAAAATGTGTCTCTTACGATTAATAATGAAGCTATATTTTCTAAGTCTGGCGCAAATAAACTTCTGGTATCACGAATCGCCACAAGAGGAAACGATTCATGTCGATTTGATCGAATCGAGTCGAATCGACAACATTTTCAGTCCCGCGCAAATCGACTTCCGGTATAACGAATCGACACAAGGGGAGACGATTCGTGTCGATTCCATGAAAGAGGGTTCAAGAATATATTTCCGGTTAGTCGAATCGCAAATACCAAAGACTCTAGTTGGGTGTATTGGACAACCCTCGCTTCCAGAGCACGATCTAAGAGCTCTAGTTTTCTCCTTATAATACACTACGAAATTTTTCTTCATAAGCAAGGGTGAAGCGACGAAGAGGCCGACAAAAAGAAAGACAAAAAGACCGAAAAATAAACGGCAAATGGACTGACATGTCTATTTTATTTACCATCAGGCCGAAGGAACAGAAATGCCGTTGTTCGATTTCGACACGAGTTTATCAAAAGTTCCGTAAATTCGTGTGAGGCAGGCAACTCGCGCTTGATATCAGTTCATTCCTCACGAGCTTATGGCCAAGAGAAGCGACTACATCGGACAAAAATATACCTTCACTGTAAGTGAAGGCTACCAATTGTTTGTTTTTCACCACACTGTACAAAGAAACTCGAGGGAACTTCGTTCCACTACATGTGAGGTTTTTATTTACAAAATCTGCAGTGTCTTGAAGGGTGCAATTCAGCATTTGAAGAAGACATGCCATGGAAGCCAGCAATCGAACACATGCGAACAAAAACGAGCGATCGCAAACATACAGTTAGATCATGCTGCCACTCGCGAATTGCGCTATGTCCTCGCACGAGAAATAGGAGAACGTTTCCAGCTAATTGACAAGTTGACATTTTTCCTTTTTGACACCTCATTAAACCACGTGTGGGCGGAAGAGGGTCGTTAAAGAAATTCTTACAGGCTCTCCCTTACTTCCTCGCCTTAATCTCGCCTCATTTTTTCTCTCGCTCTCCCTTTTTTTCGCTCCCAACTACCGAGAGCCTGGAACACGCTACTTACACGTTGGATCGTTGTCGGCTAAAACTTCGGAGAAATGAAGAAATATTGCAATTTTGTCGACCACACTAAGCCACTACACACTAATGGCTGATAATGTGAAGTGGCTTAGCCAATCAGATTACAACATTTGCATCAGTACACTTGTAGAATTCTACTTAGTTATAATCGTTAGCTTCAGCAGGTGTTATAATTAGTGCTTTGCTGAGAAAGCCCACGGGCTTTCCATCGTGCATCAGGACCGCACCAAGCCTTTCATCGATACATCAGTCTCGAAGACTGCTGGCGTGTTTTTGGGTCACAGTGAATGAGCGTAACAGAATTGGCGATGTCTTCCTTAATAATGTTTAGTTCTTTCTGCATTTCACTGGTCCCTACAAAATGTATGTCGCGTTTCAGCAAACTGCGCGCGAAGATGCATTTTCCTGGTCAAATTGAGGATAAACGTAGACATAAATAAAATTTACTGTCCCAAGTAAGCTTTGCGCAGCAAGCATTGTGATTGCTTACACCTACTTTGGATAGGGTTGGACACCTTGCGTAGTGAAAACACATCAAAGGTACTCAATGTCCTGTTTCTTGATAAAATACTTTTATGGGTTGAACTTGAGCGCCGCTTGACAAGCTTTCTCTAAAGTCTTCAATAGCCGGGTGTCATGATGATCTTTCGTTGACCCTTGTACTCTAACATCATCTATACGTGTTGGCATTTTAAAGGGTAAGCGCACGAAGCAGTTCTTCTTGAATGGCGTGTTGAACGCAGTGAGAATTAAGCTGGCTCTGCTTGTCAAGTTGTTCGGTCCAGTACCCCCTTGGCATCCAGCGTGGACGAGAACTACCATCATTGAAACTGTACTGAGCATCCTTCCAAGATGTGGTGTAGTCAACATTGCAGCAGCCTCACCTTCAAAGAGACCAACCTGGCCATCAAAGGTTTCTGGGAAGATCTGCTTTAGGTCCTTCAGAGGATCACCTGTTACCCTGCCAAGTGGTAGATGCTCCTTCGACTTCTTCTTAAGATCAAGATAGTCGGCTGCCGAGTTTGGTGCTGTGTACGACCTCTACTTGATTGGGCTCCGAAGATCTGTTTTGCTGTATGCACACACAAGTTTGACCTCTTTGCAGAATTCCGGGCCAAAAATGAAAGCACATTACTGTTTGGTGACGTAGAGCCTTGTCATGGCAGTTATGTTATTGCAGGTGACCTTGATATCCACAGTTCCACACTTCTGCTCCGGCATACTGCGGATGATCGCATCGCCAGGCTTCAGGTCCTTCTTGGACAGCTCGATCTTCGGAAGCATCGAGATTGACATGCAGGATACCATAGCACCGCTGTCAATCTTGCCTGTGATGTCAGTTTGACAGCTCCCATGTTTTGTATGAAACACCAATGGAGCAAGCACTCAAACGCCTATGACTTGAGGCAGCACTTAGGTCGACGTCATCGTCATATCTGCTACTGTCCTGATTACATCCGATGTCTACAGCAATTTGGTTCTTGGAGTTCTTGTCTTTGTGTGTTCCTAGTTTTCTTCTTGACGCATATGCCCGTTCAAAATGTGCCTGTTTACCACAGAAACTTGTCACGGAATGAACATCTTCCTTACACCAGACACAGGACTTCTTTCCATCTGAGTTCTTGCTGTCTGTATTTGGTTTGGGCTTAAACTGCTTTTCCCTGGATCAATTCCTTTGCAACTTTAGGGCTGCACCACTTGTGTATAAGGCATCGATTTGAGCATCACTGGAGTTTTCTAACGTGTTCATGGTGGCTTTTAGGCTAGGACTGAATCTTTGCATGAGTTTTGAGCTGTCTTTAAAAGACGCATTGTTTCATTTTACCATTAAAGTTTTCGTTGGCTTTCTTTGACTACATAGCCATAAATAGACTTATGCACAATGGGAAGTTAGTGTTCTCTGGAAACTCAACTTGATTATTTAAATAATAATAACAACAATAACAATAACAATCATAATAACAGTAATAATAATAATAATAATATAATAATAATAATAATTATATTATAATAATTTAATTATAATAATTATAATTATAATTATTATATAATATTATAATTATAATTATATTATTATAATTATTATAATTATAATATTATAATACCTGTCGTATTCTCATCAACTTTTTGTCAAACACGGTATCATTCTTCTCACTTCTCCCTAAAGAAAGTAGAGTGGGTGATATATGCTAGGTGGTCTAAAAGACAAGTTGGTGCCGTGATCCTCAGGTCTGGGTCTTCATTGAGCCTGGCGTCAAAATAACAATATAAATAACAACAATAATAATAATAATAATAATAATAATAATGATAATAATAATAATGATAATATTACCAATATAAATACCGTTAACGGTAACAAAAACGATAAGAATAAGAATAATAACGAAATTTGAAGTAGCCTTTCCACGAAGTGGCTCTTCATCCGCTGTTTCCGTATCGAATTGAGTTGATTTAGCTTTACTCGATCTGACCTGGAATGTAGGGGTTCGTCTAAGACCCTCTCCACCTCTTTTCTCCACAATTTGAATTGCGAGGAAGCATTGCTGGAGGTTCAGTCGACCTTTGTTTGCAGAACGTAATTGCTTTCAGCCATTCCCTTATGTTACATAACAAACGTACTATTTGAAGAACGAAGATGCAGAAGTTCCTTTCATTCAATACGAAAAGTCACAACTTTAGCTAATTTGTAAACCGCCACTTTCCTGAACTTTCCGATGTATATTTTCCTGAAGAGTGTTACAGCAAGTCTCTTCTAGGGAACACCGTGTTATTGTGCAGATGATCTGATCGCAGACCGAATCCAAATGGTGCTGATGTCCTTTCGATTGTCTTCCCTCAGGAGCTTCGTCCACACCTCGGGGTCACCATGCTCTAGTTGTGTGTAATTCAGTAGAGCAAGCAAATTAAACAAATCGAAGAAACCATGGAATAAAAGGTACGCAGTTCAGACTGCGTACTGTGTACTACTGCGATCTGTGTACTTTACGTACGAGTATTGAAACTCACAGTCCGACTAGAACCTAGGCTACAACCACTAATACAACAGTATCGGCCACACAAAAAGGTAATCGCACAAACCTTTACCAGACCTTATAAGGTGAAATAATTATAGCGTAATCACTCATAAATTAATGCATTAAAATTACCCCTCTTCCAGGTAATGGCTTTTATGTCTACATGGAGACTTCGCATTCTCGCAAATATAACGAGAAGGCCAGGCTCAACAGCCCTCTGAAGAAAGGGGCGCAGCGTATGACGTTTTTCTACTCCATGATAGGCCGCACTGTTGAGTCCCTGTCGGTGTATGTCAGAATCAATGGTAGCGAAGAAAGGATATGGAGTCGCCACGGCAACTACTTATCAAGCAACTGGACTAAGGGCTGTGTGGCCTTGGACTACAATGGGACCTACCAGGTAGAATCGCTTTGGTTAAATGGCACGGCTATTTCCTTAAAGCTGTTGATAAGATCTTGCATGACCAATCCGTTATTAACCTACCAGAAACCTCTCATTAAGGAATACCACACATCTATAATTTACGATCTCCATCAGGCTCGTCTAATAGATGACAAATGATTAAAGTCAAACTATAATCAATTTTTACCCCTTGATTTTTTAGGTGTCTATGACAGAATTCCATGAAAGAATAAAAACGCCGTTTACCGTTTGAAAATATCAGCATTAGTTCCGGTGATATTTACGTTCTAAAAACGTATAAAATATGCAAATGAGATGACCCATGACGTCACTCACTCAGCCCAATATTATATCAAGTATATAAATAGAACTATCTTGGCCAATTGCAGCGCAGACCAATGAAACTTGGTGGGCTAATATTTCTGTTCCCATGGATCGTGTACAAGAGGCAGCATTAATTTGCACATATAAAAATGGAACGCCATGGTGGTTAGAAATGCTTTCAACCCAGTATGTTACCTTGGTAGAAAAACTGTTAGGCTTGTATTGTGAAGGACATTTAGTAGAATCTTACTGCAAAGAATCAAGTATTTCTGATTTAAATTCGCTGAGATATCTATTTTTGATCATATCTGATCAAAACTTGTTGAGTGTATGACGTCACTACTTGGCTATTTGCATATTTTAAGAAAGCTTGGTTATTAAGCTCGCCATCTTTGCCTTCTCGTCAAGTAAACATGCCGGACAGTTGTCGAATGTAGTTTTCATTTATTCGAAAGACATCACTCCAAGTCCAGGATATTTGAAAGAAACGAGAACTTCCAAAATGGCTGCTGTCGCGCCTTGGACCAAAAATCTTCTCAAGAACTCGTGTTCAAGGCAGTTAAGAATCGTAAACGCAGTGGTTGGTTTGATCGCCAGCAGGTCAAATCGATTGACCGAAATTTATTTTTCTTCAAAGCTACTCATTTTTAGGCGATGACAACTGTGAATGAAGACAACACCGATAAACCTAAGATACCGGATGTATTTATTTTTCGTAGTGTTTCGCTCGTTTGTTTTACTGCCGAACTCGATAAGTAAATTGATTTACAATCGATGTACATGTAAGCTTATCATTAAAACTACGGCTGCATACGTGCATGCACAGGAATAATTGCGTCTGTGTTTTATGTTTTAGTCCGTTATTTTGTAGTTCTTGATATTCACCTCTGAAAATTATACTGTAACAATTATTCGCCTCAGGCTCAGTGATCATTGGTGAAAATTCACCAATGTTCAATTCGCCTTCGGCGAATAATTGTTAGTTATTTACCGAATGCAAACTCCGTCGGCACCTAGGGCAAGCTGCATGAAAGCGAGGTTAGTCAGGCCTAGGTGTTTTGTTTTTACAATGTTTCCCCAGAAAAGTCTTGCTTCGTCGTCGATCTGGTCTGTTTTATTTCGCTGTGCGTAGGAGTTGCTGTGCTTTTGAATGCCACAAGAAGTGACAGAAATCTTCACATTTACCGTTCGCCTTTAAGACGTTAAGACGAGGGAAAGGACTTCAATCACCCTCACCATGGGAACTAAAGTTTGTTCGCTACATTTCAGGTTAGAAGATCTTAGAAAATCGTTGAAATGACGAGCGTATGTGGTGACTGGTGGTGTTACAAAACGATTTGTATGGCCAGTACCTTGCCTAACGTAAAGGAAAGCTCCTCTTAAAAGACATCCTCTGTCTCTAGAGAAAAAGTTCGCATGAAACAGAAAAAGAACGGTGGAATGATATAGCGAATGAACTTCAACTGCCCGCTGAAGCCAGTGAAAGCATTGAGCCAAATGACAACGACATGAAACTAAATTCGATCGCTAACACATTTTCTAAGATCTTCTTGCCTGGATGTAACGAGCAAACTTTAAGGGCCGATTATTTAAACAAAGTTTAGACAACGTTTATGAAAGTCATCGTCTGACCCACGTTTAAACCACGAGTACCGATTATTTAAACGTTGTTTACCATAACAGTGTCTAGACAGTGTCTAATCACCGACTAAGAAACAATAGTAAGTTAGACCTGGTCAAAGGTACGTCTAAACGCTGTTTATGGATATTTTCATGGTTAGCCATTATGAAAAAGTTGGACCTCTGCGCTACAGACAGTTAAAAAGCTATTTCAATCGATGTAATATACACATTCTACAAATTCGGCACTTTAGGGAAAGATTTAACCCACAAGAGCAATACGGCGACGTGGACTTCGATTGCGTTTTCGCCTGAGGAAAGACTCGGTAAGTGACCTCATAAAAATTTTCGATAGAGATCTTCAAAAAATAAATACAAGAGAGTTACTGGCGATTTATTTGGTTTATCTGTATTTGCTGCATGCACAGTCATTCACAAGGTTTCAAGCGCTATTGCGAAACAAAAAGGATTATTCCTGTCATTCCTAGAGAAGCTGGCTGATACCAAGAGAAAGTTTTATGATGTTGCACACGTTACTACACTTCACATTTCACTTTTTTATGACGTTGTCCACTTTTCACGACTATGTAAGTCGTGGTCCTTAAATTTAGTTTCAGCCGCCTCCAGCATCCTTGAAGCTGACTGAGGTCGCTCTTGATACTGTTAGGTTTTCCGGGAGTTAAATAAGTTAAAATTTCCACTCATACCTATTTTCCCACCTTTTTCCTATCATATAGATAGCCTTTGCCTTCCACTTCAGGAAAGTCTCTACCCAATTCGGCCAATAAAAGTTTTCCTTGTTCGATCGCTGAAATTTGTTTGACTTGTTTTGGAAGCCATGTTGAGGAGAAATAACCACTATCTGGAAATTGGCATACGAAATAACTCCGCAGACAATGCATTTCCTTGTGAGACATGGTTAAGCCATTGACTCGAGAAAACTCGGTTCAGTTGCGTTTCAATAATGAATTTTAAACATCGTTTAACCGTTGTTTATAGAGACAACGTCTAAACCGCAGCTCAGTCCTAAACAATGTTAACATAGACTTCGTTTAAATAATCGGCCCTAACAGTTCCCTTGGCGATCGTTAACTCCTTTCCTTGGTCTATTTTCCCCTCAAGGGCAAACCGGAAAACTTAAAAAAAACTGTCTATGCTGTGGAAGATTTAACTCCCTTCTGGTGGCATTCAGGAGCAGAAAAACTCGTAGGGAGGGCGAAACAAAACAGACCACATCGATGGAAAAATAAGACTTTTCTGGAGAAGCATTGTCAAAACACAACATCGAGGCCTGTCTAGCCTAGCTTTCATGCGACTTGTTTCGGGCGCCGACGGAGTGGTCCGCCATAATTGCATTCGGTGTGTTATCATCATCAGCATCGGCATTGTCATCATCGTCGTCGTCGTTTGTTCTTTTTTCTAAATGTTATTATAACTACTCTTCTCTAGTCATTTTTAACATACATTCTAGGAGAGATATCAAGACATCATTTTTACCAGGATGGAGGCATTTTACTTGCGATTTTACTTGTATAAGCATACAACTTGTTTTTGAGTTCTTAATTTTGTATATCAATTAATATGATTATGTGAAATAAATAAAGTTGATAGGCCTCTTGCACTAAGACGTCATGGTATGTTGACACTCTGTTGTTTGCCAGCTTGTTTGCCATGTGCTTATGCATAT
>JAHPZR010005277.1:37500-53817 GCA_019787425.1 Platygyra sinensis
GCTAAAATTATTTAAATTCCCTTCATATTATTTGAGGTGTTTTTCATCAAAAATACAAATCTGTCAGACTAATTAAACTACAATAATTATATATAATGGACTAATTTATTCTTATATTAAATACCTCCTTGTCAATTTATGTGTCAGTGCAATTGCATACTAAATATTTATTTGTACATTTACAGGAATCACATCATTTTTATATTTTTCTGCCAAATTGTAAATACTTCTTGTCAATTCATACAAAATTTGTTGTATGTGGCAATGACAATAAGCTTCCTATTGACACCACACAGGTTATGTAATAGGCTATTTCCGAGTTTCCTTGTGCCTCTGTTTCAAAGTGAGTCTAAGTGCGAAACCATTCCAATAAAAATAACTTTGATTTGCATGAAAATGAAACTGCATGCAGAACTTATTTTCATACATGTATGAGAGGTTTCTCACTTAGAGTTGTTTTAAATTAGGGGCACAAGAGAACTCCGAAATGGCCTATTGCACAACTACAATTGAATAATACTACATGAATCACATAGACATAAAAGAGAGTTAAAATAGCTTTAAAAGAAACATGAAACATTAAAACAGCTTTAAAGTGCACCTAACCCCAAAAACTTTTTTCCGCTAAAACAATAAAGCTTATTTGTGGAGTTATTAGCCGCAATTTTTTTTCGATTTGGTTAAATCTTTGATTTTCTATGGCTCGTCAAAGTACGTGAAATTGCCGCCATTGTGGTCCACGACCGAGTTTAACGAAGAATGGGTCGAGGGCCGGATGTGACGTCAAATCGAGAACACGATGATTCTGAGATTCGCATATTTACTTGTTTCTGTGGGAAAGGCTGGAAAGGTTGTTCGAAAAAAATGCTAGCCAGGTGCACTGTAGTGTGATGTAGCAACACAACAAACTTACAGGAGGTACTCCGCTTCATGCCATACCGTTTTATGGAGAGATGTCCTGAAGAGAAGAAACGTACAAAGTGGTAGCTCGATTCGTGCAAAGTGATAGCCGTCTAAGAGTTCAGTGATCTGTTCCATAAAGTATTTCAAACCAGATGATCTCGCTCGATGCCTGGATTTTCAGAGAGAGTAAGGGATTTTTCTTTACTCAGTGACTTAAGCAAGACGAATTTGGAATAACCGTCCATCGATTCATGCAGCCCTTGTTGCATCTGATCTGAGAAACAACAGCAGTCAGTCGGCACAGCCGACAGATAGTTTTGTATTTGCCCACTACTAATCTTAAGACTCCATTTCTGAAGCCATACAGGTTTAATTCCTGGATATTCAGTAACACACTTTAAGTTAACATCAGCACCAATATCTTCAAGAACAAGATCACTCTTCTGTGAGTCTTGACAACCTTCTAACTCACTTAATATAATAATAACAACAATAACATTCGCTGATGTTTTGAAGGGAAGCGACGCTACAATTTCCACACTCGCAGGAAAAGAACACAAACATTGTGTCATGGGATAATCATTTTGGTCTACGTTGAACGAATGAAGTTAAAATAATTTGAGAAAGTTAACGGACTTAACTTTTATTTATACGAAAGTATGTTAATGCCAGATCGAAGAATGCGCGAATTTAGTAAATATACGCACCACACGCTATAGTCTCTTTGACTTCTACATATCATTGCCTTCGGGTCTGTCCATCAGAGCTCGTTTGAGTTCTTTGTCAGCATCCACCTCATTTGTCTATCCATTCTTCGTTGGCCAGAGAGTTGTCAGCATATAAATCAGCTCGGCCGTCATCATTTAACTATTCACTTTGCTTTGTTGACAAGTACGAGTCGTCATTCTCTTCAGCGATATAATAAATTTCGGAGTCTTCTGAGTCAAAGCTCATTTCAGAATCCGACGAAGTAGAAGATATTGTTGATAAAAACAGAAATCTGTCGACTGTGGAGCCCCAGCGAAAAACTTGTGCGGCAAAAGACTACGCTCACACAGAGTTAAAGACCCGACTGGGAGAGCCGAAGCTTTCGTTCTCGAAGTGACGTCACATGTTTATTCTCCCCAGACTCCTTATGCTCAGTCGTGAACCATACGAAATTCGGTTTCAAGGGGGCACAGAAATTCGAGGATTTAACCAATTTAACCAATTAGCAATTTTTGTGGCTAATTACTCCACAAAATAAGCTTTATTGTTTTAGCGAAAAAAAATTTGGGGGTTAGGTGCACTTTAAAATAGACATAAAATAGAGTTAAAAGAGCCTTACAATAGACTTAACAGGGTTAAAAATAGCTATAAAATAGGGCACATGAGAGCCCCATTGAGCCACTGAACAGTGAGATTTATGAAATTTCAAATGTGCCATATGAATTAAATATAAAGCCAGGTCAAAAGCCCAGAATTACAAAAAACAGTGACATTAAATCAATAAGCAAATGGCAATTTAAACAACATAAGCACCAAAATACAATGACTTGCCAACATTGACCTTCCATATTTACTATTGATGAAAATCACTAAGATTTTTTGCCCAGTATCCAAGAGAAGAGCCCACACTACATTAAAGACCAGCTTGAACATCTTGTTTCTCTTCATGATTTATTTTATTTTGCTAAAATCAAAGGGTTTCTTTGTGTCATACAGAATTAAGCTTATACCGACATCTTTGTTCCAAATTCAAGCTTTCAAGTTTCGCACTCAAGTCAAGACTGGGCCATTCCATTTTTTTTCTGCACCCCCCTATTGAAGGACCTGGATTTCTGAGTGGGTGGGGAGGGGTCTTTAAAGGCCGTTTCTGTGGGGGTAACTCTGTCGGCACCTTTGATCTCTTAATAAATTCTGAAGGGGGACGTGTGTCGGCACTTTGATCTTCTTTTCCCAGGGGGTCAAAAACTTACTTTTCTGAGGGGGTGAAATATAAAGACCTTCAATAGGCGGGGTGTGGATTAAAAATGGAATGGCCCACTACTACATGTACACTGCATTTTCCATGCAGTCCAACAGATTATAATTGAAATATATATATGTAGTGAAAGTGTCATCGCTCATGTTTGTGAATTTGTTTTTCACTTAGCTTTATAACCATGTAGTTCCATGTACTTCAAGCTTTTCTGCTTCAATAACTGGAAAAGATAGGCGCAAAACAATTAAGGCTTACATGTAAGCGACATGTCATTAAAATCATATCATAAGTTTGTGTTCCGTTTGAACCCTGATGACAACTGCTCATTACAGAAAAATGCGTTCAGATTGACTTCTATGACATGCTTTAAACTGCTTTTGGTTTAAGTTACGATTGCAATACAGAAAAGCTGAAATAGACAAGAAGAAAGACCCAAGAGAGACCAAGGTAGATCCAAAACGGCCAAGATCGAGTTTAGTGATACATTGTACATGTAAATATCATTGGAGTACAGATAATCAAAAACACTATTTTAAGTCTAAATCTAGACACCTTATCATTCTTTATACTTAAAATCTCTTGTAGAGCCAAGAGATCCAAATTTTGTGGCTTTCAAACATCTTCAAACTGTCCTTCAAACTTCGTTCAGTGACCGTTGAAACAAGCGCCTTTCTCAGTTATAGCAAACTCGTCCCCAGGGTCTCCACAACAATCAAATCCAAGATGGCGGTTCATGCGGTTCACCGAAAACTTGGCTTTTTACTGACTTTTTACTGAATTTAAAGGCCTGACACAGGCTGGAGAGTGTTCAGACATCATTTGAAGAAGAGTATAACTAGTATCTCAAGAAATTATTCTTATACATGTAGAGTTAAAAATATCTACTTGTGAGAAGCATGGAATGCATGGTAGTGTCTATGAAGAAGTCTCATGTGGCAAGTGATTGTCATCTCTTTCTCATTCAACCTGTGTGTTCCTAAAGGTACATTAGAATTCAGAATGCATATTTTCTCATGGACAATTTGCTTACCACAAGATTTTTGAATTAAGTTTAATGAAATATCGCCGTCTTATTCAGTTGTTGCTCCAAAATTGAACTTAATCGAGGTTTGGTTCTCCTGTATGATACATTAGAGGAACTATGGTGTGAATCTGTTTTTGAACCCTGTCTTTACATTGTAATGTACAAGATTGAGTCAGACCTTTTGTAGATTTGTAAAAACTGTAACAACAATAATAAATGGTTCTAAGGTGTTCTAATTATATCAGCTGACAAGCTGATAACATGCACCACTTTGAACAAGGTAAAGTCATACCTATGCTTGTCAAACAGGATCAAAATGTCGAAAAGTGATATATATATGTCGAGTTTCCATATTTATGTCCAAATTGTAATATATATGTCCAAATTACAATATATATATATCCAAATTGTAATATATGTATCCAAACGGTAATATATTTATATCCAAAATACAAGTGCTGTGCATGTCCACTGTCCGTTTTATATATAACTTCATACACTTCCTCACATATTTGCGAACAGTTCGATGTATGTATGTCACGCAGTTTTTCGACATATATATTTTTTGCGTTAAGTACTCCGTGTAAGTGTTCATGAATTGACCCGCAACTACAGAGAACACAGAGATAGCATGGCTGCGGAGGAAGAGCGTATTCAACGTATCGTTCGACAGATAGTAAGTTCCGAGATCGGTGGAGCAACCCCAACGTCTACAAATGTACAACTGTCAAGTGGCGTCGGTTTTACCCATGAATGTTGTTGGAGGCTTTCAAAACACAGGTGAAGAGCTTCGAGCATTTCAAGTTCTGCTCTTCTTCTCCGTAAAGTAATAGGAGAAACTCCCAAGATACGTGCCTCATCTGCCCATCGAAATCCTTCGTCTCTAAGCATTCTAATTTGAGTTCTGCTTAAAATTAACCTAGGTCTTCCCATTCCTGTTCGGTCTACAGAGGAGAGACTTGGAGAAGTATCTTGCCTGTCAATCTGAAAGTCTCCACGAAGGCTTCGAGCATCAAGCGCTTCTCGAAGATTCCCCATTGTATCTAACAGGATCTCCAAATCTCGAACAAAAGTTGCTAGATCAGACCTTGATTCCTCCACTCTAGCTAACAACAAACTCAAAGTTCGCTCATATTCGTCAAGTCTTCGGCACCAGAATTCTGCACTGTCGACTTGGTCGGCTGGACAAGTGTGTTCTTGCTCCTCGAATGACTCTTACCAGAGAATCGAAAAAAGAATCAACATTTGGAATCCAATGGGCCGCCATGTTGTTTGCCCTGGAATGCGGGCCAATTCATGAACACTTACACGGAGTACTTAACGCAAAAAATATATATGTCGAAAAACTGCGTGACATACATACATCGAACTGTTCGCAAATATGTGAGGAAGTGTATGAAGTTATATATAAAACGGACAGTTGGCATGCACAGCACTTGTATTTTGGATATATATATATTGCCATTTGGATACATATATTACAATTTGGATATATATATTGTAATTTGGACATATATATTACAATTTGGACATAAATATGGAAACTCGACATATATATATATCACTTTTCGACATTTTGATCCTGTTTGACAAGCATACATACATGTACCTGCTGGAAAATCAGACTAACTCTGCAAAATCTTCATCAAGGATCTTGAGAATCCTAGTAAAGATCCTGTTGACTCTTACCAAGGATCTTTGCAAGATCTTGATAAAATCCTTGAAGATCCTGAAGGATCTTAGCAAAGATCTTTGCAATGTCCTTGAAAAGATTCCTCAAAGATCTTTGAAAGATCCTTGTATAATCCTCAAGGATCTTGAAGGATCCTAGCAAAGATCCTTTTGGGACCTTACCAAAGATCCTTGTAAGATTATGATAAAATCCTTGAAGATCCTGAAGGATCTTAGCAAACATCTTTGCAAGATCCTTGCAAAGATTCCTCAAAGATCTTTCAAAGATGCTTATATAATCCTTAAGGATCTTGAAGGATCCTAGCAAAGATCCTTTTGGGATCTTACCAAGGATCTTTGTAAGATCTTGATAAGATCCTTGAAGATCCACAAGGATCTTGACAAAGATCTTTGCAAAATCCTTGAAAAGATTCCTCAAAGACCTTTCAAAGATCCTTATGGAATCCTCAAGGATCTTGAAGGATCTTACCAAAGATCCTTTTGGGATCTTACCAAGGATCCTTGCAAGATCTTGATAAAATCCTAGAAGATCCTGAAGGATCTTAGCAAAGATCTTTAAAAGATCTTTACAAAGATTCCTCAAAGATCTTTAAAAGATCTTCACAGAATCCTCAAGGATCTTAAAGGATCCTAGCAAAGGTCCAGGTTGAAAGATCTTTTCATTAAAGATCTTTGAATTTCTTTGAAAGATCTTTAAAGATCTTTAAAGGATCCGTAAAAGATCCTTATCTTTAAGGATCTTTGGCAGGTCCTTGAAGATCTATAAAGATCCTTAAAGATCCTGTCAGGATTTTCACCAGGGCTGAGTGCACTTTTAATTAGTGATCCTTTACATCCAGTTAATAAATTATATATAATAATAGTTGTCGGAGGTGCAGTGTCCTATACAATGGTTAGTATGCTCAATTTCTGACTGGTGTGTTCTTGGACAAGACACTTAACTCTCACAGCATCTCTCTATCAGACCTTCCAACCCTCACAGTTTGACTGTGAGACTCACGATTTGGGATGCCAACTCAATGCTAGGCAATGCTAGGCTCAGTCTCCAGCCGTGGATGTCTCGGTGCACCCGTGATCCTCCCGCCACGCAGAGGAAACCTCACTGTGTTTCAAGGTGGCTCATAACAGTTTGCTGCACTTTCCAAGACATAGATTTTGATGGGTCATTATTACCACTGTTTATCAGTTGATACTGCAATAATGGTATCATGGTATTTGAATTTTCAATCATTTTGAAAATTCTGTACATGGGTTTCAGAGCCACCTTAAATTTTCAAAATGGCTCTGAACCCCATGTGCAAAATTTTTTTAAACTTTGCCAAAAGTTGCATCTCATCCTGCTTATCAAAATTCTGTGATAAGAAAAAAAATTACTGTGCAATTTTTGAAATTTAAGCACTTAAAGCTAGAATTAAGGGTGTTTTTAGCAGGTCATAGTGTTGCTATGGTAACCTATTGTGTCACGAAAATAATACCAACATGTTCACCAGTGATTGGGCAGCTTTTTGATACCATGATTGTAGCATCATTGATAAAGAGTGGTTATAATGACACATCAAAATCTAAGTCTTGGAGTGTGCTGGAAACTGTTTTGAGCCACCTTAAGTTCAACCCTGATGAAAATCTTCTCAGCTCTGCAAAAAGCAACAAAAGAGTACAACAAAGAGCACTAACAAGGTAAAAAAATACTCTGGAACAAATAATCTGTCGTTGTTTTTATTTGACGCATGCATGTGTTTTTGAAGTCTCCAGGTTTGAGGTCCTAATCTCCCAGTTTTTCTGGGCTTTTTGTTTTTCAAAACTTCCAGATTTGCTTGTGATGAGGGTTGGAAGGTCTGCTCTATGTACATGTACACCCAGGTGTATACTTGTACCAGTGAGCTTATTGCTGGGGTGATGGACTACATGTACATGTAGCATTCCTTTTATGTTCATGTAGCAATTCAGTATAGTACAGTGCAGCTCAGATATATCCAAACCAAAATATACGCGTAATTCGCGTCAGCCCAATACGCGTATACGCGTATACAGTGTATGCGCGTATGCCTCATTAGTATGTATGAGCTAACCTATTGTCTCTTCTTTTCTTAACACAGCTTAACAGGTCATTGTTTCTTGCTACAGAGCAGAAAAGAGTTTTCATTATTTTGAATACGCGTATACAGTATACGCGCGGATGTCTTTAGACTAGACTTGGCAAATGTTAACTGAAACTATTTTTGCACTTTGACAGAAAATTATAACTGACTGAATATTATTAAACGGGAGATTATTTTGCCGTTAAATCAAACATTTACTGGGGATACACACTTCGACAATCCCATCTTCATGGAGCGAACAACCGAAAGAAGACATTTTTTTGACACAAGGAAACACGGTACAAGAAAGCGACTTGGAAACATGGAAACGCCTGCCGAAATTATAAACACACAACTTAGCTTGAAGAAAGATAAAAATATCAAAATGTGAGAGGTGCACCGTAGAAACTTTCGTTAGGAAAAGAGTATTTTACCATTTGAATGAACGATTTGTGTCAAACAGAACCGGAGATACATTTTTTCGACAGGGTCTTCGGAACACTTACTAAACATCTCGCAAGTGACTTGCCGATGTGTGCCGAAATACAGAACTTTCGAAGTAAAATATAACTAAACTTGAGCAGCCCGCCATAGAAACTTCAAGCTAAACAATTATTTGGTTAAAGAAATAGCATTTTACCGTTTGAATGAACGATTTGTGTCAAATAAAACCGGAGAACGAGGTTGTTCGACAAGGTCTTCGGGACGCTTGAGAAAATAAACATCACGCAAGTCACAGTCTTGCCGTCGCGCCTGCCGAAAAACAAAACTTTTCCTTGAAGTAAAAAACAACTCAGTGTGTGAGAAGCACGCCACAGAAACTTGGATAAACATTTATTTGGTTCGAGAAAGAGCATTTTACTGTTTTAATGAACGATTTGTGTCAAATATGACAGGAGATATAATTTTTTCGACAAGTCTTCGGAACGCTTGAGACAATAAAGATCACACAAGTCACAGACTTGCCGCCGACGCGACTGCCGTAACACAGAAAGTAAAAAAAATGTGAGCAGCGCGCCACAGAAACTTTGATAAACATTTATTTGGTTTGAGAAAGAGCATTTTACCGTTTGAATGAACGATTTGCGCCAAATATAACCGGAGATATAATATTTTCGACAAGGTCTTCGGCAATGAACATCTCGCAAGTGAAGTGAGTTGCCGACATGTGCGGAAAAACAGAACTTTTCCTTGAAGTAAAAAATAACTAAACGTGAGAGGCACACCATAGAAACTTTGATAAACGATTTTTTTGTAAAGCAAAGAGCATTTTACAGTTTAAATGAATGATCTGTGTCAAATATAACCGGAGATGTATTTTTTTTCGACAAGGAGATCGATCTTAATAAGAACACTAGATAAGCATTTCGCAAACAACTTGCCGACACGTACCGAAACACAGATCTTTCCTTGTAAAAACATAAAGTTCACGTGTTAAAATAGGGACTTAAAGCGACTGTTTCAATTTTCTTCCCATTTTCCGTAACTTAAAAGCAAGTGTCAAAGAAACGGTAGTTTGCCGGTGAATTTACGAAGTGATTAGAAGTTCGAAATATGATAGCTTTCATTCATCGGCATGAAGTTTTACCAATATGCAAATTTCGCTTTGAAGCATTTTCCATTCCCGTAAAAATAAAATACGTCTTGTTTGACCAACAATGCTTCATTATGAAGAAAACTTATTGGGAATGCGGTAACAAAGGGACATCTGACGACGCGCGTATACAGCTGTTTCGGAAAGGTTGTCCAAAAGAAGGGTAAGAGCGTTCGCGACAATGCCGAAAGGTAGTATGGGAGATATTCAATAAAATAAATTCAACTTGTAGTGAACGCCCAGAATCGAACATGCCACGACTGTCCAGTGAAGACTTATGGTAGCGAGCTATTTGGATGAAAGAGTTCTTAGGATATAGCGTAGAGAGAAGTGGCAGCACGTACAGGCTTGTAAAATGAAGCTCTCTCTCGCTATCACGCTACGAAAACACGTCCAAAAACAAAGGGTTCATTAGCGATGGCTCTGCGCGTGCACCACGATTTTTGGTACATTTCTCCGACTTTCTCTGCAAACTGATGACATGAAATAAGTAAGGTTAAAGTCGTCAGAATCATGCTTTCTCTGTGAATCCTAACTCTTTGTTACTAACTCATGGTCCGGATTATTTGATTGAATTTTGAAACTCACTTATATCTCAATGTCAGTAACAAAGCGTGAGCATGTATTTCTAGCTGACTTTATTCGATAGCAATTGCCGTACATGTGTTTCGTTGGACCTTCGAACCTGACAGTCTACCATCTAAGTCCACTGTCGGCAATTGTGGGCTAGTCCGCGTAACTGCACTTTTCAGTGCGGTTCTTTTGGACAAAGGCGCTAATGTCTCGACAAGTCAACAGCTGTAGTATAGTACGTGCGTGTTCATAGGATGACGTCGTACTTGACATACGCGTATATCGTCTATAAATAACCGCCTGCCGTTATATGATACGTCGTACAGTGCCGCAGTTCGTATTACTATCTGAGCTGCACTGATACTTCTAGTTCAATTCACTGTCTATAGAATCTGTCGGCGCATACGATTCTGTTGATATGAAACTCACATTGACTGCTGATCACAGGGACCATTCCCTTTGTGGCTATCTACATGTAGAGCTTAAATTCTGTAAGCCCATAGACCCTATCCATAAAATGGTGGGGGCTGGGAGGGCGAGGGACGCCAATTGTAATATTATTTTGTGTGCATTTAAATTAGCCTAAAACTAAATCTCATTTGAAAAATTAAAATTTCTTTTATTTTCATCAAATCAGACAAAAGGAGGTTTAGTTAGAGCTTAAGTAATAAATACTTACAAAAATCAATTGTTTAATTTAGGCAAACAACCATTTCTGAATGAGGGTCTGATGATACTGTTACTAGTAACCCAAACAGAGCTCAATTAGAAGCAAGGAAATGTTTTTTTTGTTCTTGTCATTTCTGTAGTCCATGTACTTAGCTGAAAGATGTTTTAGTCTGATTTTTTTTTGTGTTTTAGGGCCGATTATGACATAATTGTACCTATGTTCCCATAGTTAAGCCTAATGCTGGGTACGTGTTTTGTAACTGACAGTTTTTAGAATTCCAGCCAGCTCACTTTTCGAGAAGCAGTTCGCCTTCGTGGCATCCCAGTTTTTCCACAGCGAATATATCCCCCACATCTGCATTCTTCCGGACGCCAAGTCATTATTATTAGTGTACTCAGTGACCCGTATTAATAAAACACGCAGCAGCAGTGATTTTTATGCGGGTTTAAAAACACGAGGGCGGGAGCCGTGTGTTTTTGATGTTTGAAAAACTCGATAAAACACGTGCTGCGAGTGTTTTGAACGGCTTCACAAAATCCGCGATAACATCCTACCTGCGAATTTTTGTGTCTATATGTCGTATGTTTCAAAAAAACCCGAGAAAACAACTTGCACTGCGACAGTCTTTTCCTACTGTTTCAAAGAACCCGAGAAAACACGTGCATGCGAATTGTTGTGCGGCTTCAAAAACCGAGAAAACGCGTGCATTTCAATCGACAAAAATTTCTGTTGTTTTCGTCGTAGATGCCGTTTTTATGAGTCCGCCAGCTTATTTGCCTTCAGCCCCATTAATAATTCATAAAGCCATGAACCCTATTCAGAGACGTTCAAATTGATCACGTGCATGAACCTTTATTAACCTGGTAAACACAACATGGTCAGTCTGAAAAGCCAGGAAAGGGTACGTGATTTTTTTTTTTTCAGTCCCATGGAAAAGTGGGTTGAATGCTAACAATACAATTATCGCTGAATTTTTTAATGAGAACGACTACCATGATCTTTATATAAAGATCACACTAATCTTTATAATAAAGACAATCTCAATCAATACATTAACAATTCATGTATAATAATAATCACACATTCCCAACCAACATAACAGGCGTACAATAGTTCCACCCCGCGTGCCCAATATTTATTTCTTTCACCTGGGATAATATTATTAACAACATTACCCAAAAAAAGGATACACATGGTTTTTTCTTTGTTGCAAATTAAACGGGCCATATTGACAATTCGTGTCCCAACAGCTTGAAACTTATCGAGTTCCACGTGAAGCCTGCTTCTTCCTTGCTTGGATCTTTATTCTTTCTTGAAGCTTGCCACTCCGGCAAAAATTTTGCAAAAACGACCATTTAGTTACATATCGTGTGGATCTAGACAGAATTTTTCTGAAATTTTCTTTCTTCCTCTCACTTTTAGAATTTCTCAAAGCTCTTTTGGAGGACATTACAAATAACTACGACTCCCTTCTAATGATATAATTAGGACTGAGGAAAAGCTTCGATCAAAACTCTCGACGAAACACAAAATTTTTGTCGTTGAAATGCACGCGTTTCTCGGGTTTTGGAGGCCGCACAACAATCGCATGCACCGTGGTTTCTCGGGTTTTTTGAAATAAGAAACAGATGTAAAAAATTCGCGTGCACGTGTGTTCTCGGGTTTTTGTGAAACAGTAGTAAAAATTCGCAGGTAGGTGTTTATCGCGGATTTTTTAAGCCGGTTCAAAAACACTCGCAGCACGTGTTTTTATCGAGTTTAAACACTACTCGGCTCGCCTCGTGTTTTTTAAACCCGATAAACCACTGCTGCTCGTAGTTTTAAACAGTACATTAATATAATGACTTGCGCGGAAAATGGCGGATATTATTCTGTGAAAACTGGGAGCCACGAAGGCAAACTGCTCTCAAAAGGACGGCTGGAATTCAAAACTGTTACCAAACACGACAGCAGGTAATTGGGAACCTAGGACAATGCAAAGGCTACAACTCAGACTAAAACTCTTTCAGCAAGTAACAGTACAAAGAATGACCACATTTCTTGCTTCTAATTGTAGTGTTTGGTTACTACAGTATCATAGACCCTATTCATAAATGGTTGCCATTAAAATTTGTTTTGTAAGTATTATTATTTAGCTCAACTAACCTCCTTTCTGAGTTGATAAATAAAAGAATTTTTAATTTCAAATGAGATTTAGTTAGGCTAATTAAATCACACAAAATATATACATTGGCAGCCTTTCTGAATAGGGTCCTATGGGCTTAAAGAATTTAAACTCTAATGTATAGCTAAAAGGGAATGTCTGGTCCGGCAAAGTGTTAAATTCATATCAACAGATCGTATCCCAATTCTATAGCATGAATTGAATAGAAGTACAGGGCAGCTCAGATATGCCGAAAACTGCGCATATCGCTGTATTAATACGCGCGTATTTTGGGCGTATACGCGTATGTCAATACGCGCACATCGCACGTATAACAGCTGTTTTCGAGAAAGGTTGTCCAAAAGAAGCATGAAAGCGTACGCGACAATGCCGAAAGGGATTATGGTAAACTGTCAGTTTGAGTCAACGAAAACATGACGGCAATGCTATCGAAAAAGTCAGCTAGAAATACATGCTCACGCTTTGTTACTGACATTGAGATATAAGTGAGTTTCAAAATTCAATCAAATATCCGGACCATGAGTTAGTAACAAAGAGTTAGGATTCACAGAGAAAGCATGATTCTGACGACTTTAACCTTACTTATTTCATGTCATCAGTTTGCAGAGAAAGTCGGAGAAATGTACCAAAAATCCTGGTGCACGCGCAGAGCCATCGCTAATGAACCCTTTGTTTTTGGACGTGTTTTCGTAGCGTGATAGCGAGAGAGAGCTTCATTTTACAAGCCTGTACGTGCTGCCACTTCTCTCTACGCTATATCCTAAGAACTCTTTCATCCAAATAGCTCGCTACCATAAGTCTTCACTGGACAGTCGTGGCATGTTCGATTCTGGGCGTTCACTACAAGTTGAATTTATTTTATTGAATATCTCCCATACTACCTTTCGGCATTGTCGCGAACGCTCTTACCCTTCTTTTGGACAACCTTTCCCGAAACAGCTGTATACGCGCGTATATGTCCCTTTGTTATGCATTCCCATAAGTTTCTTCATATGAAGCATTGTTGGTCAAACAAGACGTATTTTATTTTTACGGGAATGGAAAATGCTTCAAAGCGAAATTTGCATATTGGTAAAACTTCATGCCGATGAATGAAAGCTATCATATTTCGAACTTCTAATCACTTCGTAAATTCACCGGCAAACTACCGTTTCTTTGACACTTGCTTTTAAGTTACGGAAAATGGGAAGAAAATTGAAACAGTCGCTTTAAGTCCCTATTTTAACACGTGAACTTTATGTTTTTACAAGGAAAGATCTGTGTTTCGGTACGTGTCGGCAAGTTGTTTGCGAAATGCTTATCTAGTGTTCTTATTAAGATCGATCTCCTTGTCGAAAAAAAATACATCTCCGGTTATATTTGACACAGATCATTCATTTAAACTGTAAAATGCTCTTTGCTTTACAAAAAAATCGTTTATCAAAGTTTCTATGGTGTGCCTCTCACGTTTAGTTATTTTTTACTTCAAGGAAAAGTTCTGTTTTTCCGCACATGTCGGCAACTCACTTCACTTGCGAGATGTTCATTGCCGAAGACCTTGTCGAAAATATTATATCTCCGGTTATATTTGGCGCAAATCGTTCATTCAAACGGTAAAATGCTCTTTCTCAAACCAAATAAATGTTTATCAAAGTTTCTGTGGCGCGCTGCTCACATTTTTTTTACTTTCTGTGTTACGGCAGTCGCGTCGGCGGCAAGTCTGTGACTTGTGTGATCTTTATTGTCTCAAGCGTTCCGAAGACTTGTCGAAAAAATTATATCTCCTGTCATATTTGACACAAATCGTTCATTAAAACAGTAAAATGCTCTTTCTCGAACCAAATAAATGTTTATCCAAGTTTCTGTGGCGTGCTTCTCACACACTGAGTTGTTTTTTACTTCAAGGAAAAGTTTTGTTTTTCGGCAGGCGCGACGGCAAGACTGTGACTTGCGTGATGTTTATTTTCTCAAGCGTCCCGAAGACCTTGTCGAACAACCTCGTTCTCCGGTTTTATTTGACACAAATCGTTCATTCAAACGGTAAAATGCTATTTCTTTAACCAAATAATTGTTTAGCTTGAAGTTTCTATGGCGGGCTGCTCAAGTTTAGTTATATTTTACTTCGAAAGTTCTGTATTTCGGCACACATCGGCAAGTCACTTGCGAGATGTTTAGTAAGTGTTCCGAAGACCCTGTCGAAAAAATGTATCTCCGGTTCTGTTTGACACAAATCGTTCATTCAAATGGTAAAATACTCTTTTCCTAACGAAAGTTTCTACGGTGCACCTCTCACATTTTGATATTTTTATCTTTCTTCAAGCTAAGTTGTGTGTTTATAATTTCGGCAGGCGTTTCCATGTTTCCAAGTCGCTTTCTTGTACCGTGTTTCCTTGTGTCAAAAAAATGTCTTCTTTCGGTTGTTCGCTCCATGAAGATGGGATTGTCGAAGTGTGTATCCCCAGTAAATGTTTGATTTAACGGCAAAATAATCTCCCGTTTAATAATATTCAGTCAGTTATAATTTTCTGTCAAAGTGCAAAAATAGTTTCAGTTAACATTTGCCAAGTCTAGTCTAAAGACATCCGCGCGTATACTGTATACGCGTATTCAAAATAATGAAAACTCTTTTCTGCTCTGTAGCAAGAAACAATGACCTGTTAAGCTGTGTTAAGAAAAGAAGAGACAATAGGTTAGCTCATACATACTAATGAGGCATACGCGCATACACTGTATACGCGTATACGCGTATTGGGCTGACGCGAATTACGCGTATATTTTGGTTCGGATATATCTGAGCTGCACTGTACTATACTGAATTGCTACATTAACATAAAAGGAATGCTACTGTACATAGTAGTCCATCACCCCAGCATAAGCTCACTGGTACAAGTATACACCTGGGTGTACATGTACATAGAGCAACCTTCCAACCCTCATCACAAGCAAATTCTGAAGTTTTGAAAACAAAAAGCCCAGAAAAACTGGAGATTAGGACATTCAAACCTGGAGACTTCAATAACTCATTCATGCGTCCAAATAAAAACAACGACAGATATATTTTGGGCACAGAGTATTGTTTTTACCTTTTTAGTGCTCTTTGGTTGAGGTACTCTTTTGTTGCTTTTTTGCAGGGCTGAGAGCTTCATCAGAGTACTTCGGTGGCTAAAACAGTGTTCCACACACTCCAGACTAGATTTTTTGATGGTCATTATTAACCCCTCTTTATCAATTGATCCTATCAATCATGGTGTATCAAAAACTGCCCATCACTGGTGAGCCCGTTGTATTTATTTTACCGGTGTGACACAATAGGATTCGCGATAGCAACTCTATGGCCTGGCTAAAAACACCCTTAATTTTAGCTTTAAGCGCTTATATTTCAAAACGGCACGTTTTTAAATTTTTTCTTATTACAGAATTTTGTTAAGCGGATGAGATGCAACGTTTTGGAAAAGTTTGAAAAAATTCCGTAATGGGGTTCAGAGCCACCTTAATTTTCGAAAATTTAAGGTGGCTCTGAACCCCGAGTACAGATTTCAAAATGATTGAAAACTTCAAATACCATGATACCATTATTCAGTATCAACTATAAAACAGTGGTAATAATGACCCATAAAATCTATGTCTTGGAAGTGCAGCAAACTGTTATGAGCCACCTTGAAACACAGTGAGGTTTC
>JAHPZR010005279.1:0-25579 GCA_019787425.1 Platygyra sinensis
TTCCACTAGCCTCCTCAAGTAAATGTTTACAATCATTTTTGTTTGCCCCACCGACAGGTTACCGACACATTACTGACAGGTTGCCAACAGGTCACCGACTGTCGGCCGACAGTCGGCCAACACTTTGGCCTCAAACATAACGCAATCTGTTGGCCATCTGTCGGCCGTCTGTCGGCCGTCTGTCGGCCGACTGTGGGCCGACTGTCGGCCGACGGTATATTTTGGGAACTATTCTTCACTATTACCAAAGACGATACTTGCCAAATAAAGTACTTTTTAGAAATCACCCTATAATGTTAGAGCTTCATGTATGTACCTTAGAGTAAACTTTAGTAGCATTTACCATAAACACCAATGTATAAGCTGCACTTGCAGATAAGCTGCACCCTGAGTTTGGCAACTTAGATTTTGGAAAAATTTTTGAAAAGAAATTACAATAAATCAAAAATGAAGTCTTGAGAAAGATGTCTTTCATATACATGCATTGTTTCTTCAAGTTTCTTGAACGTGTCATCCCGCGTATTAACCCACTAACAATTAAAACAAAGAATACTAAAACTCTTGCGTTTAATTTTAGCTCTGTAAAAGTATGAAAATCCAACTTAGACAAAAGTTTGATCTTTCTCTGGTATTTTTAATCCAGTGTTTTTCATTCCTGACCGTTTCTCAGATTGTACATATAACAACATGAATGTTTCAGTTCTTTCGTTTGTAGCTTAGTAATCAGGCATTTGATCAAGAGATGGAGTACTGGAAACAAGTAGATTTTGAAGAGATAAAACCCAACTGTTGGTTGAAGAGAGTTCGATGATCAGTTTGACAAATTTGTCGTCAAACTATTGAAGGGCGAAGAAACGGTTGGCCATTTACCACGCGAGTACTCAAGAATAGCATGGCCTACTGACCAGTCGACCCTTGATATTTATGTTGGAGAGCAATTTGGTCCTTCCCAGGAATTCTTTTGTTCTTTTGACTGCATATTCTTGCACTCTCCCAACATTGCTTTCAGTTTTACTCTTGACCTCCAAAATCCCTGAGAGAATTTGTGGCACTCTTTCAAGCCATCTCAACATTTCTAGTTAAGCTTTCTCTCAAGAGGAATGCCATTGAACATCTGCTATTTTTATGCCCATCAAGTTGCAGCACTGTTATACAGAAAATTACCTTGTTATAATATTTATATATTTTTGCTTTCATTTTTGTTATGTAACATGAGTAAAATTTTGCTTTTTAATTATTAGTTACTTGGAAAGCTTCGAGAGAATTAACTTCTTTGGAGAAGATGCAGAAGATGTACTTTCAGCGGGAAGACCTCATACACCAGTTGGAGGAGGCGCATTCCCGACACATGTACCCTCAGTGGCAGCATCAGGTGTGTATACAACCCCGAAACATACATTGTACTCTCTATAATAACACAAGAGATGAGTTGTTTTTACGTATGGCCACTATTTTGGATCTGGCATATCTCACTGTTGTTTGAACTTGGTCAACTTAAAACTATGTTCTTGGAAGTTGGGTGAAGGCTTTATTCTACTGTATAAATTTGCATCATATCTGTTTCAATAGCAAATGTGATGCTTCAACCAGTAGGATGCTTCAGTTTACACTTAAATAAAAACATGTTTGTTTTGATTTTCCAGATTATATTTCTGTCATTTCCACGAGCAAAGGTATTGTTTTCAACCATGTTTCATTACAAGTCCCCTACCACAGCTATTGTTTTGTTTTGATTTCATTGATGTGTCCTTGTTAACTGGTAACTTACACAGTTATCATTAACAGCTTTCTTCAACTCAATTGACAGACACTTTTAGTACTTTAAGTGTATGTCATTTATAGCTTTTTATATTACATAGAGGTTCTTTAATTTGTTTCTTTTTACTCTACAGATCCTACAAGAAACTTTGACAAGCTTGTCCTTTCTCTTCAATGTGGCATGCCTAATGAAGTGGATTTTGCCATTAACATTTGTATGCTTTTGTCAAATGTTAGCAATTCTGTTTTTAACCTTAGCAAGGTAGGTTTTATTTTTGTGACAGTGGTTCAACAGATAATCCCATATTATGAATCTGTGGGTTGTCTTTTTGTCTACAAAAAAGTAAAACTATTTTAGATTCAAAATGTTTGTTCTCAGCTTATATATCCCTTCACTTCTTGTCTGTTAGATGGCAAGTCAAACTTTTAGTACCGCTGTCAAATTCTATCAGTAGTTACTTGTCTCAAAATTGGCAATCAAATTTTGTTAAGGTCATCCATTTTGAAACGAGATCACATTGACAGGATTCTGGTGAGGGCCAATGGAAGGGCTAAAGTTAACAGACAACATACTTGCTTCAAGACTATTACTTAAGTACAAATTCATAGGTCTTAATGCATACAGAATAACTGCTGTAACTGCTTCTATGTAAAAATAGCGTGGAAAGTTAATTGATACAAGATCTGTAGGTATTAATTAAAGCTTCACTGAAGAAACCTTCTGCACAGAGGGTTGTACAGGGAGATTTCTGGCAAGGTACACAAATGGAAAAAATAGAGGATCACAAATCATGAATAAAAAAAAAATTGGTTTTTTTCCGAATCACAGAAATAAGTAAGATTCTCCTTTTAATAACCTGTTCTTACACTAGAAAGAGTGTTTGAAGAATGCAGAATCATGAAAGCGTAAGTAAAGGCTCCATATTGCAAATTGCTTGTCTAAGTCACTCTCCATATCCATAGATGGCTCTAACTGGCATTTGGAGAGGACTTGCATCTCAAAATAATGTAGAATAGAGTGGAAAAATCACAAATATCGGGTCATGCAAAACCTTCAGGTTATGGATCACAAAAATAATTTCCTAAATTAATGTTTCACAGAAAATAAAATCAGCTAATCGCGCATCACAAGAATACCCCTCTATGACCCTCTGTACATTTATGCCTTTTGGGTAAAGTTAGTCACAATGAACAGAAAACCTACATACAGTATTGATAAACAGAGAACTTGTTGATTCTAATTTGTAGGCTCCTGCAGTGGTAGACACATTGCTGGCACATGTTGGGGTATTTTCTGAAGGTATGTCAGTATAATGTGGAAAATAATAAGCATTGTGGTCTAAATTTGGTTTTGGTTTCTAAGTTTTCAGACCATTTGGATTTTTCTTTTCATTTGTGTTGTCTTGATTAGCAGTATCAGAATTATTTTATGATAGAAAAAATCATAACAGTTACTGTTTTTACAATTTGGACTAGGAGTTTTTCCATAAAACTCCCTCATCTCATTTTTACCCCACATTAAAAGCAGAATTTTATTTCTGCTTTGATCTGAATGGGAGACACATGAGCAGCAGATCATTTTTTTTGTATTTTAATTCTGAGGGCTCATGGTTCACCCTTCAGTGTAGATGTTACATGTAGATGTATTTCATTGTTTTGTTCATTTCAATTAGAAGAATAATTATTATTTGTTTCTTGTTACTAAGAACATGATTGTATGTGCCTTTCAGATTCTTATGGCCTTGGAGAATTGTATGAAGAGTGGTATGCTAATCAGCATTTGGAGAGAGATTTTATTAAGGTAAGCAAGGATGGGATAGAACCTGCTAGCATGACTGAAAAATCCATGGACTGTTGGACCCAACTTTGTTTGGATGCTGTGTTTATTCCTGAGAAGTAAATATTCTTTATTTGAAATCAATCAACTAACCAAAAGTCATTCTTCTGCAGTTCTGGAAGGAAGGTTTAACAGTAAAAGGGGTCCAGGACATTCTCTGCAATGGCAATGGTGTGTATACATGTATTAGGGCACTAAAAGAAAGAAGTTTTCGGGAAAGATTACAAATTGTCATTGCTTATTGACACAAGTACAACTGTAGATGGGATTCCATCATCTAAAAGGTTTTTTCCCTACATTTCCTTCAGCTTTGTCTACTGTTTCCAGTTGATACAGTTACCTTGCATTTATCATAAACTGATTATGTGATGTGTCTTTTGATTGTGCTTTAATATAATGGTCCATCTTTTAGAAGTTTAAAAGTTGTTACTCTGCATTTTATGAGATGAATGTTCACTGCAAGCAGAAGTAATAAAGTTACAAAGAGACTATTTTTGAACTCCAAGAACCAATTTAAACAAAAATATCAAATCAATTTTTATTAACATTGCATTTGTGAATGGTTTTTTGACTGATTAATACTTAACAGTTAGCATACTTGGTAATGGGCTTTGACCTTGCAAACTATTAGCTATTAGTATAAAATTACCTTGGTCTATTGTGAATCTGTGAATTTGATTGGCTATATTACCATTTTCTATCTGCTGATACTAAATAGTTACCCATCAGTGTACATCGCGCATCACGTTTGAACCTGATGTAACATAATAAAACAGTTCTTTTCTACGCGTTACTTGACATGCTTTTCTTTTTATGCAATGAGATTACGGTAAATTTATACTAAAACAATTAGACTACTTGCCCTCATTTTCTACAAGCAATAGTCAACTCAGCTGCGCCTCATTGCCTCGTAGAAAACTTGGGCTCATAGTCTAATTGTCAAGTATAAGCCTTTGCTTTCAGTATAATAATGTATGAATGTATGAGTGTGAATGTAAAGGATGTAAGGTAAAAAAAGCTTAAAATTTCTATTTTTCTCCTGAAGTAGAATCGTAAGGTTTCATGCAATGATGTTTTTCAGATGATGAAACTGCAGATCAGGAGTCTCTTTTCCATCCTGCAAGAAGAAAAATTGGAGCTAAAGATGTCGAGTGCCAAAGAATTGCACAGGTTTTGTTATTTTAACACCTAAATCATCTTTTATAACATAGCTATATGCTAGCACGCACTCTGATTGGCTAATTTTTTATGAAAAAGAAATGGATGGTTCATAGAGATGGTTCAGGCTGGCGTCGTTGCCCGCAAAAGTTTTTTCTCGCAACTTTTTTGGAGTAAAAGTTAACTTTAGCTGTTACTAATGGCTAGTATTATCCAACATTTGAGTTAGGGTTTCTCGATGACTTTGAAGATTTAGAAAACGTGTCTGAAATGGTTGCAGAAACATTGGAAGCTCCAAAAGACCAACAAAGCAAAAGTGCTACCGGTGAAAACAACACGTGCACGTGCACGTGCAGAATTTTCAATTTGATCAGTGCAGAAAAAGTGACTTTTCAGTGTGAAAAATGTCTTGCTATGTTATAAAAGCAATAGACAATATCTAGTGTGCGTCCATCCAATTCGGGATGCACTTGGATAGTTGGGAGAGCACTTAGGTAGCTAGAGACTCTTACGCTACCTTCGTGCTCTCCCAACTATCTGCATGCATCCCAAATTGGATGGATGCACACTAGACATCGTCCACTCCTTAACTGGCAACTTAACTTTACTGAAATTAATTTATATTGGAGCTGGCTTACTCTTTCTTGTTCATGGTACCATTTTCTATAGAAAAGAATCTTTGCCCTTTGTTGTGGAGTTTTCTTGTAACATTAATTTATACAAATTCACTACTGTCTTGGCATGTGGAGGCTTGGTAGCCTGATGGTTAACGTGCTACATGTATGTAGACTTCAGATCACATGGTCTGTGTTTTTGAGCCCTGACCGGGACAATGTGTTTTGTTCTTGGGAAAGAAATGAAATTCAAGAAATGTTTAAGAAATGTTTAGTTGCTTTAGATGCTTTTATTCTGTACTTTTTTGTGTTTTTTTGTCTTTTTTTTCTCTCTCTCTCTCTCTCTTTCTCTCTCCTTTTCCTTTTTATTTATGATTATCTTTCCATCTGTCTAGCATGGGGATTGATGTCTCTTTTGCTGACCATCCTTATGACATTTTTCTTTTCCTTTTTCTCTTTTTTGTTTAAATTATATCTCTGTTTTAGTATCTGTGTTTCTATTGGCCATTAAGGTAATTCCCTTGAAATTCTACTATCAAACTTTTTTTGAAACTTGGCGTGATTAACATTCATGATGTGAACATTAAAAATATGCAATAAAAAAATGGGGTCACCGTGCTTGTTTACACGTCAGCAAACTCTTAAAATGGGGTATGTTTACTGGTTGCACGTTAAAAATTCGAATTACCTTCATACAGAGTTAAGTCTTGGTTACCCGAAAGACACAAAGTTTTATCTTAAAAATTAGGCTTCATTTATTGGCATAAGTAGTATTGCTTCATTTAAGCTGTTTTTGACTGCTTGGTTGCGAGAATATTGCACTTTGTCGGGCAGTTCCGTGGTTAACTTGAAGTCCTGGCCTTGGCCAAAATACACCCAGTAGGGTACTATTTTCCTAAAAAAAATTCATGTTCCACTATCAAACTTTTTTCCTCTTCGAATATGTTATTTAGTAGACTGTTCGTAACAAATACCTGAAAAAAAATTGGGGGTCACCGTGCTCGTTTAAGAGAAAAGGAGAATTTATTTCGCTATCGAGCTTAGTTTGAGGGGAATCTCTTACGTTTTGTACGTGCACGTGCTCATGTGCACGCGCTAATGACTCGAAAATCGTGCGCAGTAGGGATGCGCAATGCAATACTAAGGAATTACCTTAAATTGTAATTAGTCAATCAATCAATAACAAGACACTTAACTCTTTAAGTGCCTCTGTGTCCACCCAGGTGTAATGCTGGGGGTAACCTTGTGAAGGACTAGCATCACATCCAGGGGGGAGTTGAAAAACTCCTCTTTGTGTTGCTGAACCCCAAGACAAGTGCTTTCTTGATGGGGCAATTGGCTTGAATGCAGAGCTTAATTACCTTTACTTTGTTTGCTATTTGTTAGATACATTAACATCACCAAGAGCTTTTTAATTTATTTTCTCCACTCTAGCCCATCTGTTTCCTCACATGTAATAGGTGTAAACAGTGGAGAAAGAAAAACTAGTGGTGCCATTTTGAGTGTTAGTCTTGTTGATGATAAGCACTCCTCTCTTCATCACTACATTACTATAAATACACAATAACTCAACAATGTGGCCTAGAGGCTGCAGTAACTGTTGCTGTTGTCAACCTCACTGTCCCTTCTTACTACTCTGATTTTAACAGACTAAATTATCTTTTCTCCCATGTGGTGTTTCAACTTTCCGTTATCGTATCTACTGTATTTTCAGGTTGGCATGATATTTTACAACTTTTCCTTTGATGACACCAATGCCTCTGTCCTTGCAAGCCATCCCCTGTGCTTGAAGTAAGTAACAACAACTTTTCCTCCAGAGTTAATCTTTCTCTTCTGCAAATGAGGTTTTTTTGTGTTTACATAATTTACCTAGACTGTGCAACTACTGATAAATGCTGCCTGCTTTTTGTTATCTCCAGATTCCTTGTGCTGTGTATTTGCAGTGACCATGGATTTCTCCAAAGAATGTCTTGGGAAACCCTCTCAAATTTAGCAGAGAAGGTATGAACCAAACCATTCGAAAACTTGAACACATCATGATGTTAAATTCTCTTACTTCTTTAATTAAGAATGAAAGCTTATTAAACGTAATGCCATATTGTCATTCTAATTTTGTAAAACAGATGTTAATGGACCCCGTTGAATCCACGACAACCCAGATGTTTTTTCAGATGCTACATTGCTTCTTGGATCACAAAGATCGCTATCATGCCATCAATGGTAAGGCTTTGATTTCAGTTAAGAAATTTACGAGTTGATAAAATGAGTGTTCTAACAGTTAAAGGTTGAAGGAAGCAGAGCCTCACTTCTTTAACTTTTGAAATAGAAGTCCGGTCTAAGATAGTGAAAAAATGAGTTTGAATTGCATGAAAATGATGTTTTTCTTGTGGATGGTTCTGGTTTTGACATAGAAGCAAATGAAACTTTGAAATGGCCAGATTATCTCAGATTAGTCTCTTTTCATTCAAGCGTTAAGTTGCTATGTTTTCTGTGCTTTTATTAGCCATGGATGTCTTGGGAAAGTTGTGCACTCTGGAAGGAAATGATGAAGTAATTGAAACTGGCTTGGAACCTGAAGCATACCAGTCACTCATTCAAGTTCTGATTGTCAGTGATGTTCAGGTAATTTATGAACTAAGAAAAATTAAAATAACGGTTAATCAACGTTTCGATGTATCATTCTCAAGATTGAGGTCGTTTATGCTAATGTCAAAGTTGTTATGAGAGAGTTGAAGATTTTGAATATCTAATATGCGCATTCCACAGAGCTTGATGTTATGTAAATATTTTAATGAATTATTTTTAACTAAAATATTTACATAACATCAAGCACTGTGGAATGTGCATATTAGATATTCAAAATCTTCAACTCTCTGATAACAACTTTGACATTAGCATAAACAATCTCAATCTTGAGGGTGATGTTTCATACATCGAAACGTCAATTAACCATTATTTTAAATCTTATAAAGTGCTTCAGCAAGCAACTCATAATCTGAATTTATGAACTGAACAGGTTATTTACATGAAGCTATTTGAGCACCGATAATTTAGGGGTGGAAGAAGATTTGGCCACAAGTGTACTGTGGTTGTATTGTAACATTAAGTTTCTTCCACAATTAAGCATAGTTGATATGAATAGGTATGTATAAAAGATCTTGTGCTTTGTTTTAGTTGGTGCTGTCGTCCCTGGAATCGCTGTACAATCTCTCGGGAGTAGGCCAAGTAACCTCAGACCACATTGCAGAAGTACATCACAGCATTGGTATGTACATGTAAACCTTCTGTTGATAAAATGGTGGTAGCAACAGTGCAAATGTTTCTCAACTCAAACTTGTAGGCAGGGAGGGGAGGCAGAGATTTTCAGCCCCTTCAATGTGTCATTACTGTTTGATAAGGTCGAAGTAAATCTTATCAGAGAAGTTCTTCTTATTTGTAGACATCCTGGTGTGTTTGGTGACAATGGATGCAGAGTCGTTTGGCCCGGAAGCCTTGTCTGAGGTGCAGATCTTGGAGAAGAGGATACCAAGTGCTATTTCAGCAACATCCAAACCACAGTCAGCTTCAGCACCAGGTTACATGTTGCTTTTTATCTGTGTGATGAACCTGTTATGTAATTGTTAATTACAGGTTAACGCACTCAGCAAGTGAATTATCGGGATTTACCTGCACTCGTTCACTAACAATGAACTCGAAATTTTCAATACCGCACGAGGCCGCCGAGTGGGTTATTGAAATTTCTCGTTCATTGTTAGTGAACGAGTGCAGGTAAATCCCGATAATTCACGAGCAATGAGTGCGTTAACATTTTTATTATTCAAATTGAATACACTGCAAACAAAAATAGTCAAACTTTGAGTCAGCCGAAGCCATGGTGTAATGACAGTGGTGTATTGAATTTACACCACGCCTATTACACCACGATAATGACGTCAAGGCGGTTGTTGCGTCATAACCCAGTGTCACGTGGCACAAATCAACCAATCAGAAAATCGGAATTCGTACAGAGTATGAAATTTGAATAATAAAAGAGATTACCCTCTATTCTCTTTTGGAAGCTTTTAGTTTAAAGTGTTGATGCTCTTATTACAGTTGTTCAACAACAACCCAAAGAACCAGTTCAACCACACCAAGTCCCTCCTTCCAGTCCATCACCTGCCCCAGTGCCGAGTCCTTCCCCCAATCCAGCTCCCATCAAGACAACAGGAAGTGAAATTGACCCTGAGACATTTACGTATAACTGGTAAGTGTATTGGCTCATCTGCTGTATTTGTGCAAAGCTTAGTGACCTAGTGCAGCTGTATTGGTGGAGACAGTGGTTGTGAATTGCAGTAGTTTACTATAGTTCACCCTCCTGCAATACCCTCCCTCGCATCCCAATCTGTCTAAGAGTTTTGTACTGAAAGATACATTTGGTTGTATCCTGGATGTTGATTAAATTACAGTTTAGAGTCCCTGTGGTAAGTTAAGAAGACAAAATTTAGCCACCAAGTGGCTATGGCATTAAGTAGGAGGACTCGCTGTTCAGGAGAACTGTGTATCCTGAGAAGGCTTGAAATGTTCCTGCCCGTAGACATGATTGTTTGAAGTGACTCAGCTGATATAGCTCATAAGCTATTTAACATTGTTTGTTCTTCCTGAATATTTTTCAAACAAATGGCTGTTGCTAATGACCAAATTTTTTGCAGGCTGCAAGCCACTTATGAGCCTTCTCCTGGGAGCGCTGTATCTCGTATTGATATATATGCCGACTACCTGTCATCTTGTAGTCGACTAGCAAGAGTAGGAATCCTTAATGCAACAGCATTCAATCGCATCATCAAGTAAGTACTAATTTGTGTCAAGTCTGAAGTCAAAAAGATAAAGACTTGTGGATATTTGAAGGGAATTGTCATAGAAAGGTCAAATGCAAAAGCCAGGCAAGACATAACTGAAAATGCCTCCATCAAACTCTGTTTCCTTACAGATTGGCTTTTCCTGATGGCCAGCTTCGAAGGGTACAGTCTGGGGTGAATGTACAGTATGTCCTGGCTGGATTAAAAAGGAAGTCTAACCCTCTCCCAGTTAAAAGCCGCACAGATTCACCAGCATCTCAGCAGCCTAGTACTGTTAGCTCCCACCCCTCAGCTCAGCAGGCAGTGCAGAGGATGTCCCCTGGCCAACAGAGTAATGGTAGAACACCAACCCCTCCTGTCCAGACTCAAGGTCCTCCAGCCTGGAATCCTGCCAAACAACAAAACATCGTGGTGTCTAAACAAACACACACTCCAGCCATGCCCAGACAGGTTTCCAGTGGAAATCAACAGCAGATGCCTGGAATGGGTCGGATGCCAAGAAGAGCAAGCGTCACAAGTCAAGGAGCTATTCAGACAACTCCGGATCAGGTGAGTGACTGTACCATACATTTATTTAAGATGATGAAAGTCACTTTCGTACTAAATAACGCATAGCAGTTCTTTTGGCAGTCAGCGGTGGTTAGGCATTCAAACGTCTCACTGTACTGACCTATTCACCATATTTTCTTTCAAAAAGGCAACTGTTTGACATCCGTTCAACAGTTGAAATGTCATTTATCTAACACTGACATTTTGGTGGGTACCATAAGCATGCACCTAAAAGCCATCAGCTTCTGTCTTTTCAGGCATGTTACTTTTATCTGCAGGAAAAATCTCACAGAATAGACCTCTTTAGCTAGGGCGGTTTGTTTTCCCATTATAGAACACGTGGTATTCTCTGGAGAATTTCTCTTTTGTCCGTCTTAAAATTATTCATTCATATACACGGGACTATTTGAAAATTTGAAAGCAAGAATTCTCAAGAGTATCATCACGTGGTCTACAATGGGAAAACAAACCGCCCAAGCTAAAGAGGTCTATTGTATGACTGACTGGTTTTTTTTTTATTTTCCTACATTTGAATAGGGAGCTAGACAGTTTCCTGCAGCGGCCGTGAAACAGCAAGACCTCCAAGCACCTGTTGATCACAGACAAATGATAAGTGGGCAAATGCAGAAGAACATTGGTCCAACAGACAAGGGACAATCTCTAGAGCGATTAGCAGCCATACGCAGAGCAAATGTTGAGGGAATTAGTGCATTGCAACGCCAGAACGTGCAAGGCTTCCAGCATCACCAAAACCAAGAACAGGCCTTGCAAAGAGTGCCTTTATCTCCTCAGAGTGCTGGCCCACAGAGAGTGGAGCATCCGCAGCAGACAGGCCAACGCATGCCACCAATGGTACCAGCATCTCCAGGTCAGAGAGGAGCTCCTGGGACCCCTCAACCTGCCCCTGTTTGTTTGCCAGGAAACGTTCGTTCTCCGCAGAGCTCATTGACAAGAACACCACTTCCGCCTCCACGTCCTATACAGCCAAACATGCCTCGACCAGCTCAGACAACCCCTCCAACAGGTCCCATGCAAAGACCTCTTTCACCTGCTGAACCATCATCATATCGGCCAACAGCTGCTTACCGGCAGCCAACTCCTCCCTATCCTCAGCAGCAGAACGTGCGGCCTTTGCCACCTGCATACAGTGGGCGGCACACATCTCTTGCATCTTACCCACCCCTGGCGCCCAAACCTGCGCCTGGAATGAATGTGCAGTTTTCTCAGGACAGCCACGCAAGGAAGCAAGTTCCTTCAAACACTGCCATTGCTGGGCGTTATCCTGGTGCCCAACAGGTACCAAGGTCTCCACTTCATCGAGGGGAAGCCACAAGACAGACCTTCCAGCCACATGTACCAATTCCCAACACGCCATCATCGCCACTCCTTGCCCCCTCCATGGGAAGTAGACAGCCATTTGCCAGTTCTCAGCCAGATGTACCAGGAAATATCAGGCCAGGCCTGGGACAGGATAGCAGACAAATCAACAGGGAACCTCTTCCTGGGTAATATTGTATTCTGTATTTTTGTAACTTCGCTTTTTTGTCATACTTTGAAACCAAAGGAAAGCAAAACAAGAAAGAAGCTTTACATTGCTGAGATGCATGACCTCGTGTAATATATCAAACATGAGGGACTGTGTATTGGCCCATCTCCAAACACCGACAAGAAAGCTAAAAGTACGACGCGCAGCGGAGTATTTTTGCCGATCCCCAAAATATTTTGAAATGTGGAACAATGTCTCGAGTGTTTGATGTATCTTCTGAATCGAACTGAAGAGAAACGAAATAAAATTTTAACAATCTATGCTAGTGAAGATGAAATATCCATTCAAATTTGATGGTTGATTGATGGATGGAGAAATCAGTCCATGGCTGTAAATTACCACTTTCGTGGGGAACGTAAGACAAAAGGACGTATTTTCCCGAGGAACATTGAAGTTTAAAAGTTGTTCAGGGATTGTCCGACTGTGAATGGCAGTTACAGGACTGTGAAATGTATTACCTTTCCCGTTAATTCTATTCGGTATATTGCAATAAGTTTTCACTAAAACTAATTTTTACTGCAATTTCCTTTTGTTGTGCGTCATACGATGTTTGTCATGAAAACGTTCTTAAGGACGTTCGCGCTAATTGTTTCTGCGCATCCTTACTGCGCACGAAAAATCACATGCCACGTCATGCATTGCGCAAAGTACTAAAATGAACAATGATAGGGCAGATGGCCATTTCTATAGCTTTGCTTGGATTTAACGATCATGGACATTCGGTGAGCCCTACTTTTCTTTTCAGAAACAGATTTTATTTACAATTATCTATATATTGTCTAAAAATGAACAAAAAATCAATGGGAAGGTAAAAAAAGTTCACGATTACTATCCACAAGACATTAAATCCAGCCATCATGCGGCTGCAAACGCGTGAAACTATAGTCGCTAAATGCGAACTTGTTCGTTAAGGAACCTCACCAGTTGACTTAATTCGCTTAATAGGTCCATTTAAACGATATTTGGCAGAGAATATTTCCCTTCAAAGCTCTAATTGCAATATTTTGTGACTTGCAGCCACTGTGATCTTCTTCGCTAACGAAGCCCGATTCACTCAGATTTAGGTATTCTTCCGGGCATGTTCTCTCCAAAACAAAGTCGGTGCCATTTTTTTACATTTCTGACATCACCAACTTATCATCTTTCAATGGTAAAATTTTCAGAAAAAAATCAATGTTAGAAAATTTTCGCGCGAACGTCCTTAAACGAGACAGACTAAGTAGAGTTTATTTGTCTTTTTATGGCAGGAGTAGACCGGAAGGTGTTGTCCTTATAGCGCAGGAAGAGAGAGCCGCGGACGTTGTTTCAACAGGCCTTATAGACGGTACAGAGGAACAAAAAATTGTGGTCGTAGAAAACAAACATAGGACAGAAACCATTACAAAAGGAGATGTAACTTACAACTCCACATCTACTCAGCGTCCTAGGCTAGCACATGATATTGCAACAAACCAACAAATGAGTGTATCAGAAGGCAAATCATTGGCTGGTAGGACATTAGTCGACAGTAGAGGTGAATTGTGCTCATCAAACATTGGCGAACACTCTGAGCAGCCAATGGCAGGGCTATCTATAAATGAGGCTGAAAGAAACTTAATTGTACCCAACACCATGTTACACCCCTCCAGTAATGGCACGTTGAAAAGGGACTTAAATGAACAGATCACACACGGGAGTAATATGTCTGCGTCAAGTGACGGAAACCATAATGGTCAACGAGACAGTATTAGTGAAGGATGCGTGCCGGCGAAGAGAGCGAGAATGTCTTCACTTGAAAATGAACTGGATAATTCGTCATCAATACCTTCAAGAACTGGAAGTCCAACCCCTCTTGTCAATGGAGACATCAAGGGAGATACAAGAAATAAACTCATGGATAAACTTCTGGATAAAGATTTGCATTTGCCTTTAAATGGGGTTTGCGGAATTGATACATCCGAACTGGACCTTCTTGCTTCTGATGGAGAGAGACTTAGCAGTAGTAAGGCATCATCACCTGATCTGTTTGGAAGTGAAACGAACTCGGATTTTGGGAAATATCTCGAAGAAAGTGACACAGATACAGGCCTGTTTAGTGACGTTTTGCAAGGAGATCTGAGGATCGATCCAATGGAAAACGGTACTGAGGGAACCCATCCAATGCCATCTAGTATGCCTGTGTTTCCGGGCGGATCGTACAGTGAAGGTGGGAATACATCAAACGAAAAAGGCATTTCAACTGGAGTTGCAGAGCAACAAGGCAAAATTCCCATTCCTCCTGCGTCTAGACCGGATCCTATACCTGATCAATACAGTGCTATGGCTAGTAGACAGCCAGTCGCTGTAAATACAGCTTGGAACTCTACTCACAATGTATCTCAAGTATCAAAAGCTGGCTTGGGTCAAAGTTTTGGACCTGAGGTTCAACAAAAAGTGGCTTTCTATCCTCAACAAGGGCATCTACAACCAACTGTTGGGAATAGGTCACAAATGCACAATGTTAGCATGGAAAATAAGAGACGGGTTGATCCTCAAGCTTCGTCCGTTCTTATACAAAAACCAGCAATTCCACCACATCAAAATATTCAGTCCGGTCCACCGCAAATGATTCCCGCTCATGACTCTTCATCTGCAATACAACCAACTGCGGTACCTAAAAATATATTACCCAGACCTCCGGGTCCAGATTTTGTAAATAGTATGTCTCCAGGCAGTCAAGGAGCAGGTATTCCACAATCTCTGCCAGTGTCGTCACCTTTTCTTGGAGGGCAGCAAATGCCCACAGTTGACACTTCATTACAAAGAGCAAGTGTTGGAGCGCAACTTGGTTGGACTCCGAGTGGAGTTCAGCAGCAACACTTGGCCAGAACTCAGCCTGCTCCACAAAAGATCGCTCCTGCTGGGTTTCAAGCAGGCGTGAGACACAATTTGCCACCTGGATCTCAAGCAGTGCCACCAGGCTCTCAAAACGTGAGTTTACCCTCTGGTTGGCAGCAGCCTCAGCTGCAACAGCCACAACAGAAATCTTTAAATGCTTATCGGGATGTAAGGACTCAAAGTGTAGCCACTCCAGGTTCAACCATGTACGAGCCTTCTGCACCTCAGATTAGGCAAGCACCTGTGACGACACAGTATCCACATCCAGCTCTTACTCCAGCTGGAAAGAATGTGGTCCAAAGTCCAGCAGTGTCTATGCCTGTGAATTCATCCACTCTGCCTGCACAAGGCAGTCATTTGGTGGAGTCAGGAGTACCTCAGCTTGCATCAGTTAAACCTTACAGGTGCCGTTGGACAACTTGTCACAGGTAGTCTATTTATTCAACTAAATGTTCTTGATTGACTCGACTATTTTGTATCAACATTGTAAATGGATGGGCGTCAGAAAAAGTGGCGGAAGTAGGGAAAAGATAGTTTAAAGACCTTTACATGGAACATACACACATTAAGTATTTAAGGGTTACTCAATCCACGGGTACAGAAAAGTGATGCAGTTTGACCACTATAGGTACGTGACAAGGGTACCATGCACCTCGATCAGTATGGAGGAGCCCATTGTGAGAGGGACGAACAGTGACAAGCTCAACTCTAGACTTGTGCGTTTTGATGCATAAAGCATTTTATACAATAACAAAATCAATGCGCGCGCTCTGATTGGTCAATCAGCTATGGTTTATTGTGCCGGTAAACCCATGGAAAAATCGCGCGTCTTCTCAATTATTATATAAAAGCAATAGACCACAAGTTTCTACGGTTTATAGGCTGATAAACCACTTGGGATGTTGGTAGAACACTCGAAGAATTCGTAAATCACTCGCCTGCGGCTCGTGATTTACAAATTCTTCTCGTGTTCTATCAACATCCCGCGTGGTTTATCAGCCTATAAACCATAGAAACTTGTGGTCTATTGCTTAAATACAACATAGAACCCGACCTTTGGTATTCTTCAACTTTTAAAATCCTGACCCTTTATACTTAACCTACGGCCTGAAAAAAGGTAGTTCGTTTGGGCGGAGTTTATTATGGGAGCACCCTAGACCACGTTAACTAACAAGGGACTAGCATTCCCCCAATGGTAGTAGCTGTACCCGCAATAGAGAAGTTTATCTCACTTGGCCTTGGCACAAACTATTTGTTACTAGCAATTAAATTAACTTTGGAGATAAACATTTACTATAAGATTTGTTATTTGTCTTGTACAGCTCTTTTGACACCAGTAAAGGTTTATTCGCACACGTGGTGAATGAGCATGTTCCTCGTGACAGCCTGGTCATGTCTTGTATGTGGGAAGGTTGTGCGCCTGTACGCCGTTCACGATCATCCCTTCTTTTTCATCTTCAGGTGAGCTGCTTAACAAGATTTTCCTTTATTAAACATCGATTGGGTGTCAAGCAAGGTCGTTAATAATCCAAAACGTCGTGTGCTAGGAAAGCAAGAGTATTAAAAGTTACACGCCTTTTACTTAGCTTTGCATTCCAGCCACTTCTGAAGTCTCGTAGTGATTTAAAATCTGCTCGTCGAAACCTGCGAAATTCAATTTCCTACCTCATCATAGTTAATGGCTCACAGTCTCTGAACGCAAATCTAGGTTGTTCCAATGGTCAAAAGCTAACATGTAATTTTTTTTTCACTCCAGCAAAAACACAGTGAGCCTTCGCCAGTTGCCAGTCCTCTTCCACCACAGCAAGCTCAACACCAGTCTCCTCCTGTCCAACCTCCTCCTCCTGCTCCTCCTACTCCGGCCCAACCTCCTCCGCCTCCCACTCCTTCGGCTCAGTCAACGTCATTTGTTCCAGCGTATCACTTCTTAGCTCGTATGTTACAGTCATTACAGGTAAGTTAACAGTTCTTGGTTGCTGTTCGGTATTGTTCATAGATCGCCATTAGTAAAGTAGCAGTTATTAACGAATTCTCATTTTTTTATGTTTTGTCTAAACCCGTTGCTCGTTGTGTTGACGACTGTCTTCGTAACTTTCCATAATTATTAAATTCTGTTTAAGGGTTGTTAGTTTTGTCCTTGTTGTAAGCAAATATGTCTGTTTACCAGGGCGAAGAGGAATCACCGCTGACAAAGTCAGTACGCTTAACTGCGGCGCTTGTTCTAAGAAACTTGGCCCAATATTCAGCTCTGGCTAGAAGGTGAGTGACTGTGAACAGCCAATTTTACCCTACAACATCACACGAGAAAGATAAGCAGATAGGTTATGGTAAAATAAAGAACCCATATCATATACACACGAACAGTGCAGGTAACGACAACCAATTTATTTCTAAACAACAAATAATTATGAATAGAAATATAAATTGTTTGTTTATGTATTGGATCGTAGTCATTGTAGCGCACTCTGGACTTGATTTCCGCCGTTCTCTCGTGTCCGGTCCCTTTCTGGGGAGTAGCGCTGGCTCCTTTCCCGAACAGCGGTTGGTAATGGAGCCATTTAATTGTAAACCAGTTTCGTGGTGTTTCTGTCGACAAATACAGAACAGTTGATTTTTGTTGTAAGGCTCTTTTTTTCGCTGGAACAAAGAGATTAAACTGCTGGTTTTGTTTTGCTTACAGCTTGTTGAGGCGTCATGAGGGGCATCTGTCACTTGTGGCCATGTCCAATTCAGAAGCTGCCAATGCTGTGGCTGCTTGTCTCTCGGAACTCTCTCCGCACAGAAAGCCTTCATCCGACGACTCGGACACCTTGATCTGGGCATTAAACAGATGATAGTTGGCTTCCAATGCGTCTGTGCCTTTTGTAGATCAGAAATCGTGACATTTTAAACAGGAATTAGTATAGAATATAACATGAATATTGATCGCCTTAGTTACCCAAGCGCGAGCCTTCGAGTTCAATATGTGATCTTTTGCCAACGATACGGAAAATAGTTGGGTAAGCGTTCTAGCGTAAAATGAGAGACTTGTTTGTAGTCTCGTTTTGTTAGAACTTGTAATGTTTACAAGTCACGTGGAAGAGAGATGCGCCGTAACGCATGTTAGAAACATTGCGTTACGAGTTGCAAACAGAGTATAACGTTATCAAAGACGTGGAATATTTCTTCCCAAGTTACTGTATAATAAGGACAATGAATTGACACAGAATATTCACCGTTTATTTAGAGTAGAAAGTTATACATGATTAAGTAATATAATTATTTGTACAGTTATCATGTGATCTAAATTCCTCATCTCTTTTGAGCTTCACATTCTTGATTTGACAACTGGCTTTTCGCTGGATTGTAATCTTATGAAGAAAAACAATTATTGACCAGTGTCATAGAAGATTATTACTGTTCCTTTGGCGTGTTGGTTTGTGGTATGAAATGTTGCATTACAAATATGTATTTTCGTCCACTGTGATGACATATCACTTTTTAACATTAACAAATCTTTTTCTACGGTACATTGTATCTTGTTGGTAATGTTAGAGACTTGGAGCAGGATGCCGTTTGCTCGTATTTTCCTCGCTTTTTCTCATTATGTTTGTATATAATCATTTTGCCTTATTTATACGTGATAATATATTGTACATAGAGTACAGATATGCTTCTTTGGAACTAAAAACACTCCACTAGTCGCTGGATTTCCTGTAGCTTAAAATATTTAAAGAAGCCGAAATCCAACTTGGTGTCAATTTTTTACATCGTTCAAAGCTTTGCAATGGAAAAACTATCGCTACTTTACTCAATAAATTTTTTGTACCGTCACGTTTTATGGTATTGCCTGTTATTACCTGCCTAGTAGGACAAATTGAGGAGAGTTGGAATCGACATTTAAAGAAGGCAAAACATAGTGATCGCGTATACACTGGAACACAGCTTACCCCGTGAGCAGAGTCACTTGTCAGTGCCGCTTCTTGATTTCGAAAAATTCTGCCCCCACAGTTGGCCCTTTTCATCCTGGTTTCGCGTATACGCGTACTTAAAGTACCCATGGCGTGAACATTTATTTTTATCTGATCCTATAGTTCATCCAATGAACTCCTGCGAAAAAGTTTTCGATTTGGAAAAAAGCGAATTTTTTAAGAATTTTTAAAAACCTAGAAATATATTTTCTTGCGGTCGACCCGTTCCCTCTGATCACACTGAAATCGAGATGCTCAGAGTTTTCAGAGTTGTGACGTAGATTCAGGAACGTGTGACTTAAGGCTTGACTCGTCTCGCTTGTTTTACCTCTGTAAATTTAGCTTGTAGTCCATGCAAAATACTCCTATCCAGCATTTTGTATGAGTTACTAAGTTAAATTTACAGAGTAAAAACAAGCGAGATGCGTTAAGCCTTAAGTCACGTGTTCCTGAATCTTACGGCGCAACTCATAATAAACCAAAGAAGACAGGTGCGTATGGTGCCGACCAAAATGGCGGCAAATTTGAACGTTTTCAAAACTTCTAAGAAAACTTTTGACTTGTCTGTGACTGGTCCTCCAGGCAATATACATGCAGTCGGCTCCCGATATCTCGAACCTTCAAGAGGCATTGAAAAAGGTTCAAGTTATTGGGAGTTCGAGTTATCAGGATTCGAGAACAAAGGACCGAAAACTAAGGCAAAAAGGTTTTACCATTTATTAAATCCATTTTGAAATCACTGGTGGTCCCTGTAATCTGATTGGCTCAAATTGGTGCAATTTATTCCCAAATTGCACCATTTTTTGCTCTAAATCACATCTTTTTTCCAGCCAATGAGGAAGTTACACTTCAAACTTGCGGGCTGTCGCGGCGCTTTCGTGAGCGCTTGCGCTACACTGTAGAACTTTCCAGTAACCAAAAATAGCGCGCGCGTACAACTTAATTTAAGGTCGTGCGCTGCTCTATTGAGTATTTTGATGTAAAAGCGTTTCCGGTTCTGCTTTTTATTTAAAAACCAGCTCAGTACTGCATCAATAAAATATTTGAATCGACCAAGTCCTGTATTTGGGCGATTTCAAAATGGATGTAATAACACTTGCGGGCTGTCGCGGCGCTCTCGTGAGCGCTTGCGATACAGCAGAACTTTCTAGTAACCAAAAATAGCGCGAGCGCGCAACTTGATTAAAGGTCGCGCGCTGCTCTATTGCGTATTGAAGTAAAAGCGTTTCCGGTTCCGCTTTTTATTTAAAAACCGCCTCAGTTCTGCATCAGAAAATATTTGAATTGGCCAAGTCCTGTATTTGAGCGATTTCAAAATGGATTTAATAAAGTGGTAATTGAACTGAGTGGAGTGCAATTTTGGTCTGAAATAATACTTGTGATTTCAAATCGAACTCGCGCTGCGCGCTCGTTCGATTTTGAAATCACGCGTATGATTTCAGACCAAATTGCACTCCACTCAGTTCAATTACCATTATATATTACTGTCGTGTTTGTATTCATACAGTGTACATTGTAATCAAATTTTCTTTTCCCTTCCGGTTATTTTCTATACCTTCAACCTCGTTCCCAGGGTCTCTCATTTAACCGCCCCGGCCAACGGTAAGATGAGAGACCCTGGGATCGAGGTTGTATATCATTTTACTATTTTCGAAAGAACGGAAAAGACGCTATACTCGAAACTTTCATCACGTTGCACCGGCCGGCAATTGTCGAAGGCATTACAGGGCAAAGCATTGCCAGTGATATTTTCAGCTCTGCAACTGAAATTGCAGAGACACGAATTTTCGAGAAAGCAGAACTGAGACGTCTTCCCCACGTGGTAGTACGGGCCTTTTATGCAGACCCCTTGTAAAGGCCAGGTTGAGATGAGATTATCAAAAAGTCTTTTAACTTTGCATCAATGCGCTTGTTTTTGCAAATTGCTGAAAGAGCTCCTAGCGTATTTTATTGTTTTAATTTTTACACCTCATCTGAACGCAAATTTACAGATGGTAATAAACACCCTTGTAAACGGTGAGTGCTCGACCGAATCAGTTTTACGTGGGTCACTGTATATTTCTCAAATACTTCAGAAGTTACGAAAAAAGCTGAAGGACTGAGCTATTAGTGCAAAACGAGCTCTTGAAGGACTGAGCTATTAGTGCCGCAAAACGAGCTCTTCATGTATTCGATTGAGTCGTTAATTGCTGCCGCAGCGAGTGAGCCTGAAGCGAACGAACGAGGTAGCTCTCCAACCAGCAGAAGATAACATTATAGGGGCTTGAAATCACTTTTTCTTACCATAGTTAATATAGGGGACTGGTTATGAAGCCCGGCAAACATCAAAGGGGTAAACAAAGATGGCGAGATTTATGTTGGAAGGTCCACGACAGTGCACAATCTTTTGTTTTGCCCTCATACACTATGCATGAATTATGTAACCAACACGTTTCTATTGGTTAGTTTCTCAAAACGGAGTAAACAACTATTGTATTTTGTGCACCGTCAAAGCCAAAAAAGCGAACAAAAACCTAAAACAAAGAACTTTGTCGAGTTTCATAACCATTCCCCTCTATTAACTATGTTCTTACTAAACGCAAGGAATTGTGGTTATGCGCGAATGGAAGATTTAGGATGCCCAGTGGTATGCCGCAAGGAACTGTGGTTATGCGCGAGTGGAAAGATTTAGGATGCGCAATGATATGGCGTAAGGAGTTGTGGTTATGCACCAATGGATGATTTAGGATGCAAAGTGAACCATGTGCTTTCTTGTCACTGTCTTCGCTTTATGCATTCATTCTTCAAATCCTTACTAGGGTATCTAAACGAAAGTAATGCTGCGGCACATTCTGTTCATAGTGACATATTTAACGTACGTAGTCATTGATCTATCTCCGCGTTCCAAGTCTTACATTATAACTTTTATTTCTTAAAGTAGTGTCAAATTGTGGTGTGTAAATTGAAATCTGTCCTTGTATGCATCAACTAGCACTTCATGCATCATGACGCATCGATGGCTACTAGTAGGTGTGACACAGGGTCACCGGTCCACCGATTACCGATTACCAATAAACTAATAACATTAAGCCACAAGCCGAAGAGACCGAAATCCGTTCTACTTTTTATAGTTGTGTAAAACATTCACAAAGTTCGTGTTACGTTGAACAATGTGCTGCACCGGTATCAGCTTACTTTGTATAAATAGCTTAGTTGTGACACATTTTTTAAACGACTCCAAAATGAATAAATAAATAAACAAACAAACAAACAAACAAATAAATAAATAAATAAATAAATAAAAAATCAGCTACGAAGGCAATGCAAAAGACTACTGCACAATCACAACAAGAAAGTCAAAAAACAAGAGAGCGACTTGTGTTTTTTTGAAAACCATGCTACAAAAAAAAGAACATGTGCGCATTTAATGTCGCTCGCCCAAGACAACGGAATATTTATCAAATCACGTCACCGGCAACAACATGTAATTTGCATGCAGACAAGCAAACGAACTTCGTTTGAACAGCTTTTTCATCTCGACTACTTTACTCTCGTTCGAACAGCTAATTCACCTCGACTACTTTACTTGGCGGCGAGTTGGTTGGTGGCGAAACTCTCTGGTGACCGGATACCGTGGCAAGGGATCGAGACAATAAAGCACATACACATAGGATACACATCTACCTCCCCTTTAAAAGAAAATCGAAAAGATGAAAATCGAAAGATGTGAAAATTCTAGCAGCAGAAATCTCACTTATAAATTCTCTACCGGTACGCATTAAATGTCTCTAGAGTGTTGACACTGTCGAAGACGCGTCTGGCATCGCCGGGTGTGTGAAAATGCTAAAACTTAAGTTTAAATTCATGTTCGGATGAAAAGGAGTAGTTCGTAGCATATATGAAATAAATGTATTATACAGTTTCCGTTTGTTTTAATTATTCTACAAGTCTTAGTAACGATGATTTTTCTTCATCTGATTTAACTGAGAATTCGACCACGGAGGCGAGACTGCTAAGAAATGACATACTAAGTTCAAAATATGATGTCAAAATTATTGATCCAGATTTACACACTTTCATGTTCTGCATTTAGAGCAAGAGCAAGAGTTGTGAAAGTCAATCACGATCTCCTGCACATCGTTTTACAAGTAAATCAGAACAAAAATTCTCATTGGAATCCACGCGGAAGACGGCTATGTCATCCTCGTGCACGTGTTGTTCGTGGCGCAATGCACTCTGGTAAAAAGTGGCGCAGTGCACTCTGGTTAAATGCAATGCATTCTGGTAAAAAGTGCTGAATTCGAGAACAGATTTCAATTTAAATCCTGATTATGTTGCTGCTCGCTCGCTACGCTCACTCCGCAGCAATTAACTTGACTTTTGTAAAATTTGCCTTTCCTTTATTTCAGGGTCAAATCGCTGCTTGCAAAACGTATATTAAGTTCAAATTCTGGTGAAGAAAAGGGCACTTGCAGGCAATATCTGTTCAATCCCACAAAGCACCCAACCCACTAAAAATTTCAATTGATTTCCTATCATAACGATTCAAATATGTCTTGTGCAAATCAATTCTTCATAGTTCAGCTCATAGGGTACAACTGTCAGCATACTTAAAGTTGTTCTCCCCGTCGGCAGCATTATTACCATTTAGGTATACTAGAATCACTCATACGCGAATTCTACGTGGGATTTTTATACATGCTAATGACTTTGCGAAAGAGGCTAAAAGAGCTCTTCGTGTATTTCATTGTTTTAGTCTTAAAAATTGAATATCACCGCGTCTGAAGGCCAATTGTACATGGAATTTTCGTATATGCGAATGACTTTTGAAAAGAACTTGAAACAGCTCTTCGTGTCTGATTTCACTGTTGTTATTGTTAAGAGGGTCGTAAAGGGGATCTGGCACGGTTCACGAACGGAAAAAAATGGCGGATCACGGACCACGAAAATAAAAATTTCTTTTCCTGAATCACGAAAATAAGTAAGTAAGATACCATTTTTAATAACCTGCTCTTACACTAGAAAGAGTGCTTGAAGAAAGCAAAATCATGAAAGGCTAAGTCAAGGTACCATATTGCAATTCCCATACGTAATATAATCATTCAAAGGATTCGCCTCTAAAAATCACGTAGGATAGAGTGGCAAAATTACAAATATCGGTTAATAATTCAAGTTCTTCACGGGTCACGCAAAACCTTCAGATCACGGATCACGAACAATAATTTCCTTTATTAAATCTATTTTGAAATCACTGTTTATCCCTGTAATATGATTGGCTCCCAGCGGTGCGATTTATTCCCAAATCGCAGTATCTTTTGCTCTAAATCGCATCTTTTTTTCAGCCCATCAGAATGAGGCAGTAATACAAAACAACCAATCAGATTTTAAGGCTTTTTTAAACTAACCAATGACATTGTATGAAAAAGAAAGACAAAAAAGCCATTTGGCAAATTTGGCAACTTGGTTAAATAAATATTGGTACTGACCAAAATCTTGTAGTTCTTGTGTCAAGGCTATTAAATTGTGCAATTTCAGAATGGATCTAATAAAGTGGTAATTGAACTTCGGGTCGTGCAATTTTGGTCTGAAATCATACTAGTAATTTCAAATCGAACTCGCGATGCGCGCTCGTTCGATTTTGAAATCACGCGAATGATTTCAGACCAAATTGCACTCCACTCAGTTCAATTGCCATTATGAATTCACGATTCACGAAAAAAATAAATTCAGATAATCACGCATCACAAGAATACCCCTGTACAACCCCCGGGCCATTCAATCGGATGAATGATTGAATGAACCTACACATGCCAAAGAGAAAAAGAACCACGTTTGCGCCGAACGGTAAACGATAGGATTTGACCTTTTGCTCCCTACCTTTCAAACGTAGTGTGATGTGATTTTTGCATTTGTTATGAACAGGGCAGTTCGTTTTTTGGATCTCAGTGCCCGTTCCGGACTAAAAAAAATTGAGAGCGAAGTAAATTTAGCGCTTCTCGTTTGCCGCCTTAAACGTGGATCTTGATCTGTCTATTATCTTAGGAAGTCAGGGGTGATTTCGTTCGATAAGTGCAAAGGGAAAGTTGTTCTGCGTGGCAGGCCGTAGATGGGGGAGGGAAAGAGACAGGAGATGTGGACGAAGACACGATGAACGCTATGAACGCTATGAAGAAACCGCGCTGTGGAGACCCGGACGTTGAAGAAGAAGCAAGTCGCTTCAAAAGATTCGATGTTGCGAGGTGTTGGTCTAAGACATGTTTTACGTATTATGTCAAATATTCTGGTCAAGACTTGTCGGAGTCAGATCAGCAGAATGCTATCGCTCAAGCGTTTCAAAAATGGAAAGATGCCTGCAATGCGCTTACCTTTACTCGAACAACTGACGCTAGTAACCCTGACTTTAACTGATCAGGTTTGAGTAAACTTGTCTTTTGTTGTTTTTGTTTGTTTGTTTTACTTTGTTTTGTTTTTAATTTGTTCTAGCCTTTTGTTTGTTT
>JAHPZR010005280.1:0-17500 GCA_019787425.1 Platygyra sinensis
GGAAATCTGAATTAATAGGCAAAAACCGAAAACTGGGTAATAAATATTGAATTCTTTCTTGTTTCAAGAACAAAAGAGTACATACACAGGTACACTATATGCTTACGATGGATGTTGGATGCTATTAGAGGAGGAGTGGGAAGCGTAGAGTAATGGAAACAGTTTCCATCAGATACCGAGAGTATATATAACAGTAAACTATATTTTGCAGGAGTTTCTTATAAGAAATAGTTTAATTTGCCAAGTAAAGTAAAATTACAGGTGCTCTTTTTTCACTTTTAAGCTATCACAGAACAACGTAGTCAAGATAACTGATGTTGGCATTTCTAAAGACGCAAAGGACATCACGGGCACTTTGGCGGGGACCCCTATATACATCGCACCGGAAGTATTTCACTCCAAGTTATATGACAGCAAAGCAGACATATACAGCTTTGGCATTATGCTGTGGGAGATGTGGTATTGGCGTCAGGCGTTCGCTGCATTCAAGGGCCTAATAGTAGATTTCTTTAGCTTGGTGGATAAAGGCTACCGTCCAGGAGATGTGAAAGGTGAAAAGACGCCTCCGCCAACCTGGAAACAATTGATGGACCGGTGTTGGCATGGAAATCCTGAGCGACGCCCATCTGCAGAGATTTGTAAACAAGAAATCACTACCCTGTTAGTCGGTCGTTAGACAATAGTATCTTAACTTGCACCCAAGGGTGTGATCCATAGCACAGAAAAGACACTCCGGATCTTAGTAACGGACACTTTGTTTTCTTTTTGATTTAAGGGAGTTGGCAAGAATTTTCTTCTCCAGTCTGCCACCCCTCTTGTTCAGAGCTTATCCACTGTACGGTTAATAGGAGATAAGCATAAGTTTTGATTTTCGTTTTGTAGGTTATTTTTCACATTACAAAGTGAAAATTGTTTTTTATTCAAGAAAAGTAACGCATTTATTAATCTCTGATACTGAAGCAAGGTCGATATGCTTTCGATAATAGGGGGCGTAGGATAGATCTATTGTGCCACAATCAAACCGGGCAATCTTTGTCCGGTCGACTCTTGTTAAACAAGACGAAATCGTTTATTTCATTAATGCAAATGATTTATCAAGAAGGCATAGTTTCCGGGCATTTTACTTTCAGGAATCTCTTTTGTTTCGTTCTGGAACAATAACTGCGAGTTTTCCAAAAACGGAAGGGGCAGACATGTCCTTCAGTCATTTAACTTGTGACAGAGATCTTTTTATTGAGCATATAAATGAGGCAGAAAAACTCTTAGAGAATTTATGCAAGTAGAGATCAGAATAGAGGGAGAGGGTTGCATTAAGAAAAATATACTGATGTAAGATAACTGGTGTCCTTGCAAGTTTTTATATTGGGAAAATTTGCTGCCGTACAAACACTTCTTATTAAACGTTCTCTCTGATTATCTTTTTCAGCAGATAATTTAATAATCGTGTTCTTCTAACTCGAGTATTGTTATCAACATGCAGCAGTCTCTCCTTTGATCAGTCAAATTTCCTTCTGAAGAGCCGCGATGTAATCTGCTGGTACACAGGACAAGAATCAGGGAGCAAGAAATGTGGAAAGTGAAATGTTTACCCCTTGCTCGTTAATTACCGCACTAGTCAATCGAATAACTCCGAACGAAAGCGAGAACCACAAGCGCAATTTTTTATATTTATTTTTAATGTTTTCCCTGTCCCAGATTTGGTTTCGTAATAGCTTTGGCAGTGATAAACAAAGTAAATAACTTTAGGGTATCGCAAGATTCGTAGGTAAATATAAAATCACTTGTTTATTCGACTTTGTCCGCGGCGTCGCGTCGTGGCCGAATTTATACCTGATACAAATTATCCGACGCCGAATTTATGTTAGAAGACGATTTAGGAATCTCAGACGATTTACTCTCCAGGAACAGTCTCCTGAAAATTCGATACCCTGAAATCAAGGCTCTCAGTGTATTCACTGAACTAATTATCTTGCCGCCGTAGTTCCCTGTTAATAGGGACTTAAAGCAACGACAACGGGGACGGCGACGGGAACGCCACAGGATCAGGGAAAACCCAAAAGATCCATTGCGCATGACTGGCGGGGAACAGGTTGACGTTCTGCGTTCTGGCCCGACGTGAGTCTAGCTCATTTCGCGTTGTCTGAAAACGTGAGCTTTCGCTTTCGTTTCCGCTGCTGTGTTAACGCTAAATAACCCGTGATACTAATTTCTAGGAACTTTAATTGTTTGTTTTCTCTTGTTATGTACGATATTTCATTTTAAAGCTTAAGAAAGGTCGAGAAAGCTGAAGCGAACTCGAGCCAGTCGGCGAACATGTGAGTATCGTGAAATATATTTTTGAAAGCAGTAATGTAAGCTTAAATAAAGACAACTTACATGCATTTCAACCGAAATTTTTCCTTTCAAGAAGTACTAAAATGTCAAACGGTTTATTCTGGTGAGATTCTAGCACAGTTAAAAGGGTGTACACCATAAAACTTGTGTAGCTGTTTTCATTTTTAGCCGTAAGATCAGTGGTTTACTTAGATCTTTATCAGTCGGCACACTGATTGTCGCGCCGGTCTGATTGAACATTTGCTGTTTATTCAGAGTTCATTTACTCCATTGTACAACTCAGCGAAAAGGGGAAAGTCGCGTTCGTGGAAGCGAAATTCGGACAGGCACTTGTCGTCTCAAAATCATCGAAGTTAAATTCAGGAAAGGAATCCTTGCGAAGGTAGGTCGAGAATATTTGACCGTTTTAAATCACACAAAAGTAGGAGTTCGTGATAGTTTATCACACCTTCACCGTGGCTTATCAAGAGTTGATTGCGAACTTTTTTACACGAAGTCCTCCTGATAAACAGAGGACGAAAATCACGTCAATAAGCTTCATTGACAGTGCAGAAACTATGGTCTCCGACGGTGCTGCTTTTTGTTTGTGAATTTCTGTCGCAACGGCGTTCTCTCCCCAATCTTCTCACAGGTTTCGGCGTCCCCGTCGCCGTCCGCGTTCCCACTGCTTAAAGTCCCTAATGAGCACATGTTCTCGCAGAATTTAAGCTTGATTATAAATAGGCGACGCTTGATATTTCATTATTTGGCTTCACACTAGAAGCTAAGGTAGTTACAAGTAAGCACTTGACTCAAGTGCTCTGAGCACTCAAGTGCCCTGGAAAATCTCAAGTCGCACTTTAGAAAACTTGGCTTCACACCTGATGACAAAGTAATTTACTCAGTGACGGCGATTTTGCAGTAAAATCAGTCGTATATATTCGAGTCACAAATGCAATAGTTCGACAATTAAATCGAGAAGAAATGCATATAGCTGCTTTTTTGCTAAAGAGCAAGGGAACAAATGACATCTTCTGTGTTTCTCTAGAATGCTCAACAACGTGGTTTTCGGTAAAAGAAATTGCGTTAGGGATTTGTGGTTCGTCCAATGTTGGATGATATAAAAAGCGACGCTTTAGGCTGTTTATAAGAATGTAATTCAAGCACGTTGTTTACTAGTATCTCCCTGTTCGTCAGAATTGTTGCAATGCTGCACATTGCTTTCAGTTGGTTTCCAATTCCGATTGGTCAAGTGTGTTCTAAAGTGTGATGAAGACCATACGCGGGGGGCGTACTTCGGCTTTTTATGATCTACGAACGTTTCCATGGTCACTAAGTGAAGCCCAAGGGAGTACATTTTACCCCTTTATACTCAAAGCAGGTTCCAGTTGCACTCGAGCTCAGATTACACTTACAAGCTCTGGTGTAAGGTCAAGTATTATTCTAGCATGGCATCAAGACTTTTCAGGACAAACTTCTACGATCTGGTGTTGTTTTATTTGTATCCAAGTCTCTATGAACACAACTTTGATATTCACGTGTAATAGCCAGTTAAGCTTTGTTTATAGTGCGACAATAAGCATAAACACATGCATAAACATAAACAGTGTAAACCGAGAGCGGCATAAGTATAAGCATAAGAAAAAGCAATTGTTTCCATTTCCTTACGCTTATGCTTATGTTGATGTCGCTAATATAAGTGTGGAAACCGCTCGTGAGTTCGTTAGCATAAGCAAAATCCCAAGGAAGCAGCTGTGTTTGATGTCAGCGGATATTCAAGTTAACGTTAATAGTGTCCAATCACTCCGCGGTCTTAAAATGGCGTCTGAGAATACTGTTTTGTACGAGAAGCCTGCCGAGGCAGTTCGCAATTATCCCTGCCTCTGCAACAAATCTTCAGATGATTTCAAGGATACAAATAAAAAAAGCTTTGCTAGAAAGATGTTGCAGAAGCGGTTGGTGTGAGTACTGGTAAAGTGAACATTATTTAGCTGTGTTCTTGAACAAGGTCATTTGAAATAAGACTTATAAAAGTGCAGCCCGCTGCAGATTATTGAACCGTTGACCGGGAAAAACTGGGGACCAGATTGTGTTATTTTTGGTGAGCAGAAAAACAAAGAGCGAAATGGCGAAACTCCTTTAAGGGTGTTATCCACCTCGGCCTTCGGCTTCTGTGGATAACACCCTCCTTGATCAGCAGAATTCTCCATATCCCACTCAGCCTCATTCAATAATTGCTAAATATATACTGACAATGCAAGTTTTCACACCAATAAATTGCCCACACACAGAAGAAAAAGTCAAGATACTCTTCACAAATCTCAGAAATAAATACAACCGAAATAAGAAGAAAACTGAGGTAAAAATGTTTCTGGCACTGGTACCGATGAAGTTAAACAAGCCGCGGCTCGTCTCATACTCCCGCGTCATCATTCTGGAGCCCATTGCCTTTGCGTATGTCACTTTCCTTGTGCATATGCAACAAGTGTGAACATTCGTTATGCTTATGTTTATGCTTGTTCTTATGCTTATGTAGCGGTGTAAACCAGGTTATAGAGTTTAGCTCGCACGAGTCACTTATGTCCAGGTTTGACCCTAATTAGATGCATGGCGAATTTTGACATCTAACATGAAGTGTCCCTTTAAGTCTAAGCCTTTGCTACCTATTTCTAACAATAAGGTTAGGGTAAAGGTTAGTGTTATTTTTATCTTAGGGTAAATGCAGCTGTTAATCCTTAATTGAGGAGCAGCATTTGGGGGACACTTTGTGACATTGATTGTCTGTATTCCGAGAAACGAGTGATGTTAAAGTTGGGGAGAAGAGCAAGGGGACACTTCGTGACGCTTATTGAAATTCGCGTGCATCTAATTAGGGTCAAACCTGGACATATCTCGCACGAGTATATCCTATAAGGATCTGCCCCTTTTGTACGAGACAATGAGGGGATCTTTGAATATTCTTCTAATTATTAGAAAATAAAAGAATGTATGTATGTATGTATTTATTTATGTATGTATGTATGTATGTATGTATGTATGTATGTGTGTATGTGTGTGTGTATGTGTGTGTGTGTGTGTGTGTGTGTGTGTGTATGTGTGTATGTATGTATGTATGTATGTATGTATGTATGTATGTATGTATGTATGTATGTATGTATGTATGTATGTATGTTTTGCAAACTGTTCGTCTTTGTACACTTTTGTGTGGAGGAACGTTGTTCCCGTGTCGAAAACTTCAGTCATGAACTTGATAGTGGCTATTTGCTTGTTCAGTTAATTGCGTGACTTAGTCTTTGTTTATTTTCCAGATAGAGAATATATCGTCCGATATACCTTTTCCAGGCGAGTTGTTTTCAGTTAGCGCTTCGTCCTATAATTTGTGATTCTACCTTTCCCATACAGATATGTCCAGGATTAAACGCTAATAAAATTCAAATTTCTTATGACAAACATCACAAAAGGTCCTCATTGGCAAAAAGTCATCAAAACACACACAATTCCGTCAAATCAGGAGCCATAATTAGGGACGGAGACCGTAAGTCTTGAGATGCGCGTGGACTCATAATATGGGATAATTTTTCGTTTTTTAGAACAAATCGCGCCATCCTGACGTCATATATCCGCGCTGCATGATCCACGCACGTGTCTTGGGCTCTCGCGTTGTCACGTTGTGTGATGAAGTGGTGAGAGTTGCGAGATTCTCTTGTCGATTTTTCACAGCGATGGCAGGGAATAACGCAGAGAAGAAGAAACAGGGCTATTCTATGTACTTTTATGCTCTGATTTAATGGGAGAGGTGTGTTTTTCAGGGTTGAGAATTTCTTTAATTTCGCGCTATGAATGAATAAAATCCGCTCGCCGGCTGGTTATACGCGTAAACTTTTGTGTTTGTTCGGTAGAGAAAAGTTCTGTAAGAAAACTGTTTACTCCGGTATCGAGTTAATTTGTGAGTTTGCCAAGCAATGCTTTATCATAACCAAAATCTGTTTTTGATAGTTTCTTGTTGTTTCTGCTCGTTTGGCTAGTTTGCAAAAGTTTCTGAAAGGCAAGTCTGACACGTACGAGTAGTTCATTTCAAGTTTCAGATTGTCAACAAATCGTGAAAAAGATTTGTTTCGTTGTCTTTTGTGCTGAGATACTACTCTCAAACATTAATCAACCTTAAACATATTTAAAAACTAGAGATATTTTATGATTTCGATGTACGTTTTCACAACAAAGTGCGAAGTCCAATTTGTCATGTTTTACTAGTTGTGCAAACCATGCATCGGCGGGCGCTCTTATTCATCGAAAAGAGACAATTTATTGGATTTTTACACAAACAAAACTAAGCTGCATCTATTGACATAAACCTTTTGTCACTTATTGGGCCTAAACGCTGCTATATCCAAACATATCCAACTAGTTTTTTTCTGTGTTATGGAAAAGCTGTTAACCTTCTTCGTACGTGAAATTTAGGTTGGAGTAATGTTAAGTTCTTGTAAAAGGAGCAGCGGAACTCAACTTGGTCAGCGATATAAAGCGGGACATACCTAAATTCGGCACTGTCGTCACCAAGGGCGTAGCCAGGGGGGTCCTGGGGTGCCCGTGACCTGCCCCCCCCCCCCTTTGTAAGCCCTTTTGTAAGCAAACAACCTACAATATTCAGGTGATAATCTCATGAGTACCCTCTGTATAAGTCAGTGTCACCCCCCCCCCCCCCCTTTAAAAAAATCCTGGCTACGCCCATGGTCTTCACTCAGACTGGAGCAACTTGCGGCGAAAATACTTAAGGTAATTCCCCTGAAATAAAACTGACAATAGATTTTCGTTCAAACTTTGCCCACTGAATATTTATCATATGAGAACTTCAATTTTGAAATAAAAAAGGGGAGTGCCCATACTCATAAAGGAGCACTGGGGCATTAAAAATGACCCATTTTGGCATTATTTAACGCTTATTACAAGAACGCATTCCCAGTAAAAATTGTAAATTTTTGTGACCGAGACTCATGAGAACACGCATTAAACTGGAGTCAATGCGTTGTATCGGACACAAATAAACTTTTTAAGTTTGATTTAGACAGAAAGCTGAATCCTTGATTAAAATCTCAACTAAATTTCTTGACATAGTTACCATAGGGCAAAATAGAAAAGACCACAGTTTACTTGCTATTTTCGCTATTTATTAAATTTTCAGCAATAGAAACCAGATCAGTCTTTCCTCAAGCAAAGTTTATGATAAGTTGATTACGATGACTGGAAAAAAAATTGGGGTGCCCATGCTCGTTGGTGAGCTATGGCCATTTTTCAACTGAAAGAGCTCAATAACAAGGCAAATCCGCCATGTTTTCAGTGTGCACGTGCACGAGAGCGCGCTAAATGACGCCATAAATTATGCGCAGAAAGGATGCGCAGTGCAATTGTGAAGAATAACCTTAAGCAAATTCCAACAGAAATAAAGGCGTTGAGTTATGGGCCAAAAGCATAAACGATTGCGGGAATTTCGGACGACATTTCCCCTGCGCGACATCCGCGAAAATCCTCGCAGCAATGTACGCGCGTGTGCGGCAGGCGACGGCGCCATTTGTTTTAAAAATTGAAAAATTGTCCCATACCCCAATACTAGAAATGGCGCGCGCTTACGGCCTCCGTCCCTGATTTTGGCTCCTGGTCAAATATGACGTAATATGAAATTGTTTAATAACCCTGCCAAATAAGAAGTACTGATTCAACAATACGTGCGTTAATAACAACAACAACAACAACAACAACAACAACAACAACAACAATAATAATAATAATAATAATAATAATAATATACATTTTATCTATATTTTATAGCAAATGAAGAAGCCTAAGCCGTGTAGTGTATTACACTGGGATAAAACACTCCTGTCATTTGAGGACACTCATGAAATGTAGAAAACACTCGCCTGCGGCTCGTGTTTTCTACATTTCCCTCGTGTTCTCAAATGCCTGTCGTATTTTATCACAGTGTAATACACGGCTTAGGCTTGTTTATTTGTTAAATACAACGCATTGTTCGTTTGCTTTCTCTTGGCTTGATGTTAGATCCAATCTTCTGGCTTGTGTACATGGGATGGCACGGGGGAGCATTAATCTCTATCGCTGTCCTTATCAGCAAATGACGACATCCAGCACGATCGAAACCACGGTATTGCCTGAACGACAAGGCTACAGGCCTCCTAACAAAGGAGGGACTCTTAACGGTCCCAAGAAAACCTGACAGCATCGATATTTTACAAACAAGTAAAGCGTCGTAAAGAATTCCTTTTCGACGTTTTACGATGTGCGTAAAGATAAAAAAGACATCGTAAAGACATGCTTTACGATATTTTACAAAACAAGTAAAGCGTCGTAAAGAATTCCTTTTCGACGATTTACGATGTGCGTAAAGATAACGATTTTAGTCTCTCTTCGCGTTCTTTACGCACTACGGTTTCTGTGCGTAAACGGTTTCTGTGCGTAAAGGACTTCTTTACGCAGTTGTAAAGAAGTGCGTATAGCTCCGTAAAGTGTTTCTTTACGCAATATTTCGGAGATCTTTACGGATGCGTAAATTCAGAATTTCATGCTGTGATACCACCTAGCGTTATGCGTTCTTACGATAAGAAACTGTTACAAGTTCCTCACTTCAAGCTCAAGAGTTACGGAGGTAGACCGTTTAGTTATATAGCGCCATATCTGTGGAACCAGCTTCCAGACGCCATAGAGCAAGCACCATCACTTGCGACATTTAAATCCAAATTGAAGACTCATTTATTTCGATCAAGCTTTTTTAAAAGCTTGATCGAAATAAATGAAATTAGTCATAGGTTTTTTTTGCTTATTATCTTAGTTTTCTAAGTTAGTTGTTATAGTTATTTTTATCTTATTTTTTCTATACACATAGTTGTACAGCGCTGTGAACTCTAGCATGGGCGCTATAAAAGTCTTACATATTATTATATTATTATTATTAACTGGTTTCGCAACGTGAATCTAGCGCTCTATTCGAATCGAATCATGCCCGATCGCTGTTTAATACACGGATGGAGCAATAGATCAGACATGAATGCAGGCATTTCTGTTCATTTTAGTCCTACAATAAAAAGTGAGCGAGATAAGTGGTTGAGATTCGTGCACACTCACCGCGCGAATTTCAACCCGAACGGAAAGTTTTTGGCAGGTGTCAAGTCCATTTCGCGGAGGAATGTTTTTCAAGAGCGTTTCATATGGAAGGCTTTCGTCGTCGGCTTATTCCTCGCTCAATTCCTACAATATGGAAGATCGAGCCAGGGAAACAAACGACAACAACGCAAGGTAAAGCTTGTTTAATTTTATTTAAGCTTCGGTATTGTGTCAGTCATGAAGTTTTCTTTTTCGTAGAAGTATCCTATATTTTAAGTCCCAGACATATCTGCGATTTGTAAATATCTCTACAAGTAACTCATCAAGTTTAGTATTGTTCATATCGCCGCGCTATTGTATTTTAGTTTTTTATCCCTTCTGTTTATTCCAGTCATGTGGCACGCTCGTAAGGTGCTGGTTTACCGAAGAGCCTTTAAATGGTTTCCAAAATTCTCAAATCAACCGTAAATAATTTACCGGTTTTTTTTCCCTCAAACACAGGTTTCTGTATCTACTTCTCATTTAGATCGTAAATGAACTGTAACAGATCTCACAGTCACCAGAACTTTCATCCCCAGAAGCTAGCCACTTGGTAATTTAATGGGTTTTTAGATGTAGGCGTCCTTCACGTTATGTAATCTGGTAATTGCTGTTCTTTTAGTTGGATAGAGACAATGTTGCGAGCGAAACTCGTTTTCGTTAAAGCGTTTTGCTGTGTACATTTCCGTTGACCTAAAATAAGCTCAAATGCCCCACAGTTTTGTACCCATTGCGAAATCTGTTTGAATAAAATGGCAGTTTAAACTCAGTTTCCTAAGTGTGGTATACTAAATCGGTTTCCTGGTCCTCACCTTGTGCACCTTGATAATTATGCTGGACACAGGTAGTGTAAATTGTTGGGATTTTTAGGGGGGCAAGGTTAAGCCATTTTATCTTCCAACATCAATGACGAGGGAGGGGTGTCTAGCTTGAGAAAATGCAGTTTTAATCAACTATACACCTTATTGCAACATTGAAGAAATGAGGGGTGGCAGGATCTTTAAAATAATCCCTTACTGTGTTACCTATAGAGCTTAAAAAATTCCATGACTTGCCAGGCCTGGAAAAAGAAGATCTATAATTCCAGGACTTCCCATGTTTCCTCTTACCCATGCAAACCCCGCTCAATGTTGCTTAATTCCTATTTCCCTTTTTTGCTCTTCAAATTCATCCAGGCCTTGTTGATATTGCAATTAGATGTATTTTTAAACAGGAGGACTAAACAGAAAACAGAAAATAGTGTGACATTATCTCATTTTTATCAAAATGAGCTGAATATTTCGGAATACAATCAATCACACCAGTCAATGTTCACATTATTGAGTTGCTGTGGTGTACTGTGGAGACCCTGAGTAGCATGCAGTACACTCCCCAAAGAATATATTTACCACCGTTTTCCTTGATACGCGACTTTCCAAAACAAAACACCAGCGGAAACGTTTCCAAAATTTCCGTCAATTATACATGTTATCGACAGGTCGGATCAAAATCCACCAATCATAGCCCACTAGCATAACGTAAAGAAGGTCTGAAGGTCACACTAGTGGCTGTGATTGGTGGATTTTGATCCGATCTGTCGATAACACGCAAGACGGACGGAAATTTTGGCAACGTTTCGTTGGGTGTTTTGTTTTCCAAAGTCGCGTATCAACGAAAACGGTGGTAATTTCTGGCACTTTAGCCAGTTGGAAGTTCAGATAGGATTTCATTACTAGTCGATAAAAGCCAATTTCATTGCTGACCTTTAAGGAAGAATATTACTACGGTTGTAAGCAAGCACCCCCTACATATTCTGCACCATATATTTTGGCTCTTTAGGGTCTAAAATTTACTTTTTTGACTTTGGCTACAGCTTTCAACTTAATGAAACCTTTCCATCACAAGCTAGTGATGTGCAGTCGCCAACAGTTTTCCTCTTTATGGTAATGGCAGGCAAGATGAAAAGTCTGCTATTGGTAAAAGGTGTCTGAATTTTCTGTCAATGTAATTGCTTTAGCCAAAAATTAAACTTAACATTAATTTGGGAATGAGATAAATATATGGCAGTGGCATAGTCCTGAATATAGTTATTACCCCACTGGTGATCAGTTTTAAGATTCTGATTATGAGTGTGAACTTATAGTAGCTATCTTTTTCAACTTCTGCCATTCTTTCATGACATCTGTCAACCTCCATGCAACATCTACATTCCTCATGCTAGGGATTTTGCTGAGGGAAACTATTCTACACTGGCATCGCTGCAGCCTTCGGGTTCTAGTTTAATTTTGTACTTTTTCAACCTGGTATCACATCATATCGACACATTCTCCATACTACGAGGAAATCCACATACTAAGGAACACTCGACAGATCTGATCTTCAAGTAACATGGATCCGAACATTCAAGCGGAGATAGAACGACAACAGTCCCAGCTGTTAGAAAAGCTGTTCATCATCTTTGACAGTAAGATAGACAGTATGAAACGGCAGTTGGAAGACGTATCGAGCAAAGCACATAAGTCGCAAATAAGCGAACTAAAGCGGATGCGGTTTGCTGAACCACAGTCATTCAAGAAAAAAAGGCCACGAACAGCAATACAAACACAACGAGAAGGTGAAAACCGCCGTGACAGAATCCAAGGAAGCCATCTTAGCATGAAAACAAGACGCCTGCATAGCGAAGCTAGATGAAGGTATTGAATTAATCGATGGAGGTCAGAAACTTATTCTTATGGCAGATCGCTCAGACTTCGGTTCGAAGACGGTTGGAGAGTACCTAGACAACGAATTAGCGGAGAACGATGAAGATGCCAAGAAGATCAAGAAAGCCGAAAAAGAAGCGCAGTTGAAGATAGCTGACGCACGTGCGAGCAAGATGGCGAAGAACTGCGCTTCATTTAGTAGGCTTCCAAAACCAGTTAGCAGAAGTAGTTTATTTCCTACTCAGTACGTTCCTCCCTGGACCAGCAACCACCACACATCTGCAACAACTGGTGTAATGAGCGCTTCCGACTTTCGTGGCCAGGTCAGGAGAATCGGAACGTGTTTCAGCTGCGGAAAAGTAGGACACTGGAGAAATGAATGTCCACTACTAGCCGTTGCGCAGACACACGAAGGAGTGAAGTTAAGTATACCTAACATGAGTGTAAACAGTACAGGTCTGATATTACAGAATGATGATACTTGTAATGTTATTAGTTGCCAGGAGGGCGTGTCGGGTGGAGAATTAGACGACTTGATATCTGCTAACGAAGGGGATTTTCTTGAGAACGAACCCCCTCAAGCAAATCAAGTTCGAGGGCGACTCAGCACATTTGCATTCCTGGGAGAAGATAGGGGCAACGGAGCCCGTTTTAAGTATAATAAGAGTTGGTTACAAACTACCACTGCTTACTATCCCTCAGTCTGTTTTACTGCGGAACAACAAGTCCGCTTTCGATAATTGTAGTTTTGTTTTCAAAGCAATTGATGATCTTCTCGCCAACCAGTGCATCGATATTTTCGACAGTCAACCATGAGTGGTTAACCCTTTATCTGTATCAGTAAGGGACGAGGAGAAAAAACGTTCAGTCCTGGATTTGCGCCATGTAAACCCCCACCTTTATAAATAGAAGTTTAAGTGCGAAGACGTCGCTATCGCACAGCAACTCCTGGGGAAGGACTACTACCTTTACACATTTGACATCAAGAGTGCTTACCACCTTGAACCTTGAACCTTGTTGATATTTTTAAAAGCCATCGAACTTATTTGGGATTCCAGTGGCAGCATCATGACAAACCAACATTTTTTGTTTTTAACGTATTGCCATTCGGTTTGTCAACAGCCCCGTATACATTTACCAAACTTCTAAAACCAGTGGTAAGTCACTGGAGACGTTCAGGCATCAGGGTATGCATGTTTCTGGATGATGGCTTAGGTGGCAACTCTTCACTAGAGTCTGCATAAGTGGATGCTGAGGCAGTAGAGACTGGCCTTTGTACATTAGGTTTTACTTCGAGCAGTAGTAAGTGCAACTGGCAGCCAATATTAGTTCAGACCTGGCTTGGTCATGTCTTTAATATGTCAGAGAGCCGGTTGTATGTCACTCGATCCAGGGTCACTAAACTTAAAGAATCTCTCTCAACTATTTTGACCAATCCAGATATAGGGTTACGGCTAAAGGTCTAGCCCAAGTTACTGGTCGCATTATCTCCCTGTCAGAAGCCATTGGCTCAAGTGTCTATTTACTTACTAGACACATGTATTAGGCAATAGAAAGCAGAACATCCTGGAATTCAGTTATCCTCCGTTCTCCAAAATTGATGGAAGAGCTAAATGTTTGGGACACACATTTAGATGTTCTGAATGACAAGAAACTTTTTGATCAGCCCCAAAGTTTTGATGCTGTTGTATATTCAGATGCTTCAGAGCAGGGCTATGGTAGATACGTTATATCAGACAAAGATAACTTAATTTGCCAGGGGCAATGGGCAAGTGACGAAAAAGTGTAGAGCTCAACTTGGCGAGAGCTCAAAGCAGTTCACAACATGTTACTGTCTGTGGGTAGTCCTTTACACGGACACAAAGTTCAGTGGCATACAGATTTCCAGAACATCACGTGAATAATCCATAGGGGAAGTATGAAAACCAACTTACAAGACATTGTTGAGGACGTTGTCCCTTTGTGCGCAAAGTATCATATTATACTCACTCCGGTTTGGATTCCCCGAGAAGAGAACCACTTTGCTGACTATCTCAGTAAATTAACAGACGTGGACGACTGGGGAATTCAACCCCACATCTTTCAATGGTTAACAACCCTTTGGGGCCCTTTCACCACTGACCGATTTGCTACCTGGTACAACACCAAGTGCAATCGTTTCAATTCCCGTTTCTGGAATCCGGGTTGCGAGGGCATCGACGCATTCTATCTAAACTGGCAAGGGGTAAACAACTGCTGATTCAAAGGCTTTTAAGGTGTCTCGAGAACTCACACCTGGAAATCTCTTCTGAATTTAGCAGAATTAATCGAAGCACTGAGGATCCACGGTAAAAAAAAATATCCGAAACGTCCCGCAAGGCACCTCGCGCCATTGTAACTAAACTTGGCGCAAATGGGTACTAAGCATAAAATAAATTTGATAAATTTGATTTATACTGATAAAGTAACCAAAAAATCATTCGAATGCTGGGTATTATTTCCGTGATCTGAGCAGAGGAATCTATCACCTTTAGCCTACGGAACAGGCGTAACATTTTTGGCGTATTTTCGCCTTTGTTCGCCTAAGTACGCAAAAAAATTACGCCTGTGGTGCAGGCTTCTAAACTCGGGACGTTTTTCTCCCTCTCTGTGGAAATTCTGCCTATGGCATTATATCGACGAACAGTAAACATGACTCCTAAAAACAATCCTTGTCTTAATTTTCGCGTCCAGAGTTTTCCTGACATGCAGAAAATGTGTTTTTCGAGTGTGAGCTTTTGATACACCCAGGGGGTCTCAATTTTACGGGTCTGAGGTCTGGGTAGTTACATGTCAAAGATAAAAACCACCCTATTTAAACCTTAAATCTTTTTTTCTTTTAATTATCGTGCGCCGGCGAATGATGACTTTACATGTGCTTTTTCATTTTAAAGCTTTTCAAGCTGATCAAGTATCCTTTATTATTCTGAGGAACTGCTCTTTCAAAAGAGGTACAATTTGACTCTGAGATAACATCTAGACTGAGCTTGTTGCCTTTGAGCAAATTTGGCAGTGTTTACCAGTAGGGATGTTCGTAATTAAAGGTAAGAAAACTACTTATTTAAAAGTAACCTACCCTGGAATCAAATTTTTTTTTAACAGATATCACGTTACAGGTCCATGGGGGTCATCTGTCAATAAAAACCTTGTCAAGACAGTTTTTTTTCTTCTTAAAAACCACAAATAATGTTCCGGACTTATTTTTCCTTGTTTTGCTGCAAAGAACACTTCGAAACAGCACCAGCAGCAGCAGCGGCTGCACAAAAGAAATTTTAAAGGTTAATTAATGGTTAGAAAACTAGATGGAATTGAATGTCGTCTAGGACAACACATTTTTCTTCCACCCCCTTGCAAAAAAAGTGTGTGGTGGTGAGATGGGTAGGGGGGTTGAGGATGGTAATGGTACTTCTTTCCGGCATATCACAGTTCCACCTCTACACCCTCCTTGAATGAAGTAGAAAAGATAACAACACTACCGTCTGAACAAAGATCGTTTCTTTTTTAACAATCCATTTCATTGTTTCGTTTTATTGTTGACATTCAGATGAGTTGATCCATATTGTTCCTGTAGATATCCTTGAGCTGCCATCCCATTTATCTTAAATGGATTGTTTGGCAGGGTTAATGAAAATTAATTTCCCTCCACAAGAATTTTTTTTTTCATATCGGGGAAGCATCTCACAACCAAGTATTTCAGTTCGATCCGTGAAAAATGTAATCCAAGTTTACGTTCATGGATCACAAACATGCAATCTCGTTCTTTATGAGCTTTTAAACAGTTGTCAGTAGTAGCAGTAAAATAAACAAGAAATTATCAACACTAATTTGGTGTAATTTCATTGCATTAAAGTGGTTTTGTGGTGACTAATGAGAGCTAGGAGTAACAAGAAATTACTTGAAATTAATTTTCGGAGCGGAATATAAGACCGTCGGTGTACAAACCTGCAACGATCATATAAAGGACAAAACTGAACGCAAGCAAGATCTTGGCTGGAAACCCGGGGGGGAGGGGGTACTTAACAAAGTTTAATACGGGGAGGATCCAACCCCTTACCCTTTTATATACCATTTTGGCAGAAAAAGGTACCCCTTTTATATACCTTTCATTGGAAAAAGGTACCCCTTTCACATACCTACTTAAGGAAGTCTGGTTCTCATTTTCATGTAGCGCTCAATAAATGAAGTGATACAACCATAACTGAGGGGCATCTGTTCGAAATATTTTAATTAAAGGCCCATCAGTTTAAATACCTAAATGACCCTTTTCCCTACCCTTTTATATACCTCAGCTTGTGAAATCCCTACCCTTTTATATACCTGAAGCGTGAAAAAGCTACCCCTAGGCCTTTCCTCGTATAGGCCATTATAGGGAGTACCCGCCCCCCTCCTCCCCTTCGGGCTGGAAATCCTGACCTAGCAATGATAACACGTATTATCCCAGTGGTCTGTCTTCTATGATTCTTTCGTAAGTTACGTCGTATCCAATGTGTTTCCTCATTATTTAAATTCAGCTGCACTAAATAGACACCATTTCTGACGTCTTTCCTCCACCATCCCGTTTGCTTGCTAATAACTGAAGAAAACCTGACCCACCACCAACCAATCAATCAATAATCAATTAATAACTTTATTAATGTGTCCGGTAGATCTAGCTTACATATACGTAAACTAATTGGGGACACCTAACAACTAGTGCATTAAGTTAAGAAGAAATATATTAATCTGATCCAAAAGACTAATTTTTAGTAATAACAGTTAAAATACGCTGTATTTTAAAACTAGTTCCTAAAAAATATCTTAATATATCAGTTTCCCATAAATCCATGCTAGCTATAGCTTCCTTAAAACCAAAGGTTGAGGACTAATCCCCTCCCAAACCACTATTTTCAATCCATGAGTAAAATCCTCAATTCCATAATTACCGATTCTTAAACAATTATCGTCCATCATCCCAACTAGAAATTCCGAATTCCTGACTTTCTTATCTAACTTTGATGCACTGCTAGGCGATTTTTCTAATCCGAAAGAACAGTTAATGTTTTCAAAACCATGGAGAAACCTTCAAGTGAGATCGAAATTGTGACCCAGTCGCCTAACCTTTTGATCTGTAACGCGTCACGCCTTCCGAAAACGAGAAAATCGATGTAAACAAGACGTTTGCAGTAGTCCCAAAATTAAATTTCGGGTGAAGCTCCGCTCACTGTTAACTTGCATTTTTCTCTACATAAAAAGAAAAAAAGGCAGCGAACTGAGGATCCAGTTTGTTTTTGCAGCGTGACGTTAAAAATAGAATTTTCGCGGGAAAATTTAGTCTTGATAATGGCAAGAATTTGGCG
>JAHPZR010005280.1:22500-27500 GCA_019787425.1 Platygyra sinensis
CAATATTGTGACTGAACTAATCACTCAGTAATGATTAAACCCGATAGATGACCCTCCGACCGTTGATGCCGCATCCCCCCGGGATCAGTTTCATAGAGTGACACAGTTATGCCCTCTGCACACAAGAACGACGCTATCACCATCAGGGGCGAAGAATGATTTACATTCCTTGAAATCTAGCCATTTTTCCGTTAAATGAAGTCAGTTATCTTTTTCCATCTTGTTATGCCATGTTCTTCGCTTAAATTCGCTTAAGTTAGTAAAATGGCTACTTGCAAAACGACCGAAGGTAAAACGCAGACTGCCCCCACCCCCCCCCCCCCCCGGAAGAATAAAACACAGACTGAAGATTGCAGACTTTTTTATCAAATGCTAACTGTAATCAAGACTAACTGAGTGTTATCCAGGCAAATCGGAGTGCAAGTTGGTACCCGGTTAACTTTAATGCCACTCAGGTTACCCTGAATAATACTCAGGTCTGCTGTGTATAGTTAGATCTCGCTAATGGATTGAAATAAAATGATATGCATATTGAAAAGTCTGCGGTTTGCGGTCTACATTCCACCCTCGGGAGGAATGTTACCCCCGGTATGACGTTACGGTATGGAGTCTGCAGTTTTGCGTTTTTGAATAAGCCCAGTTAATAACTCGATTCTTCTAAGCTGCCGGCGTCAGTCAATATTGTGACTGAACTAATCACTCAGTAATGATTAAACCCGATAGATGACCCTCCGACCGTTGATGCCGCATCCCCCCGGGATCAGTTTCATAGAGTGACATAGTTATGCCCTCTGCACACAAGAACGACGCTATCACCATCAGGGGCGAAGAATGATTTACATTCCTTGAAATCTAGCCATTTTTCCGTTAAATGAAGTCAGTTATCTTTTTCCATCTTGTTATGCCATGTTCTTCGCTTAAATTCGTTTAAGTTAGTAAAATGGCTACTTGCAAAACGAAAACCATTGAAGAAATCGACAATATAATGGAAATGTGTCAAACGATGACGGCGCTTGGCATTTCGTGTGAAGGACTGAAGACATTGGATCAGATGAAAGCTAAAGTGAGAGAAACATTAAATCCGTCAGACGATGAGCCTAGCTGGACGGCAGGACAGGTAAGAATTCTTCAGGTCGAACATAATTAAAATGCTGCAAAAAAAATGGAAGTTACGGAAACTGTGTTCCGCAATGATGTCAACAGCAAAATCGTGTATCAAAGTTTGTTACAGCAAGATAATTGGCGATAAAAACATTGACTCCCTCAATGAACTACCGGAAAGTGGAGACTACCATTTATATCGGGAATCATTTAAGCAAAGGAGTTTATTTTAGGGTACTTCATTTTGGAATTTCGCCTCGATAGGCCGGCATGTGGAGGGTTTTGTTCTTTTTGCTGGTTTTCACATGACGTCACTAAATTTCAAACTTCAGAAATATTGATCCTCCTGAAATTTTACTTTCATGCTGTATAAGAGCAGCTAAAAACCAATATTCATACATATTTTCACTCCGAATGGGTTCTTGGTCTAGTGATAGACTACGCTTGAATTTCTAAGCTTTTGAGTGACGTGTCATTTACATGACGTTCGAGAGAGCTGTTATGTTGGTTTAAAAGGTGACTTAATTCGGGGAATTCGGCTATCTGAACAGTTCTTGTATTAGAATAAAGTACTATTGTTACGTTTTTGAGTTATTCGAGAGATAAATTCACTCTTTCGTGGCAAAACTCAGTGACAGATGTTTCTGCTGGTTTCCGGCCGCCATGTTGGTGCCCATGTACATGGGCACCAGCATGGCGTCTCCATACAAATCTCTATAAATTTGGGGAAAACGTTTCTTCGCATATCTTCCATGAGAAAAATTGCTGTGACCTGAATCTTGGCGAGAGTCTTTTCATATGTACCTGCTTTCTATTTCTAGATTCTGGACTTAATCTATTGAACCGTTTTGATTTTTTATTTTCATCTATTTTGAATGGCATGACACTGAAAACCAGCAATACGATGCATGCAGGTCGCTAATCCGGCGAGTGGATCAGTTCAGTGATGCATCGAGAAACCTCATTAGAGTACAGGGGATGACATGCATTTTCTCTATAATTTTGAGTGAATAAACTTCGTTGTTAACGAAGTACCAGATAGTTTGTGCCGAAAACTACCTGATCAATGAAAACGATTTTAGATTAAAGTTGTTTCCAAGAAGCCAAAAATAGTTTTCCAAGAATGTAATTGAATCAACATGCAGTGAATTCAAACGAGTCAATCAAGGTTGCTTGCTGATTTTAAAAGGGAACTAGCTTTTAGACGAAGACGCAGAAAGCTTATTTCCAAGTAACTCTGCCATGAAATTGGCAAAAATGACTTGATGTAAGCTACAATACTCGTCCCAGTTGCCGACGTGACACACATTTGGTTCAGATCAGACCATTAGATATGCATCCCGATCATAATACAAGTACTGAGTCAAGATTTCGTTCACATCAATGTTAATTTAATAGCAAACTTTACAAGCAAACCGTGACGACGCCAACGGCATCGTCACATAACAAAAGGTTTAATGAGCAAAACAGTGGCTAGCCACGTATATTTTATAATATTTATTCATTACGCCCGTTGCGGTCCTTTGCAAAGCGGCTTCGTAAAATGGCTAAGTTTTGCGTATAATTTTCAGAGAATATGAAAAGTATATACTTTTAGAACTAGACGCTCTCATTACATATGTAGTCTGAGCAAGTTTTTAGATAGATTACAAACGGGAGCACTGAAAAGATCTAGACAATAGGTCACTCTCGACGTTTTAAAATTCAGCTTGATAGTGAAGCCTAGGGACACAAACAAAAGACATGAATAAACATATATCATTCAAGTCCCCTAATTTCAAATCGAAAGCAGTCTATCACAACATTCGAAGGTAGACTGTTACTCCTACTAACAGTAGACATTGTCCTCGGCGTTGCCGTCATCAATGAGAAAGCTAGTATAACCTGTATTGCAGGCCTTTTTTTCGTTGGTAAGAGCCGACTGTGTAATAATTGGTCTATTTGTTAAGCCGCTATCATGGGTTAAACACATAAACGATCGAGGTTACGTTACACCAGTCTTAGACTCCCAAGACTCTCCCAGTCCTTCAAATTGTCATTTTTTCCCGTTCTGTCACGCCTGTGCCCGGCAGGTGTTTGTGAGTACGAAAATGCACTTAAAGTGATTTCTTAGAAATAACACTTGAAGTTAGATTTTTTTCAACTTTCCTGCGGTTGTTTCTCACAATGCAGTTATTTGAAATGTGAGATAAAAAACATATGGTACGGTGCTCGTTTAAGAGTCATAAACTTGTTAAAGTGCGTCAAACATCCCTGCAATGGTACCCATTCAGTGCGTTTTTTTCTGAATGCAGCCAAATTTACACGTCAGAGGCTTTAATATCAAAAAGTCTCAATAGATACATTGCAGAGTCTTAAAGGAACAATTCGATATGTGTTTCTTGTCAAAAATGTACATCTTGGATCAGAGTTGACAAAAAGTCTTTCTAGCGTGCGTCTTCTGGGGCTAGTATTGTTCAGGTCACGAGTAAAAGGGTAAGTAAACATTTTTGGCAGTAATTTTTTGCCTGGCTTTAAAATTTTTCTTACTCAGTCAGTAGAAAGGCAATGAAGTAAAAACTAATTCAATACAATAAAAAGGTACCATACAGTGCTTGGTTAAGAGAAAACAAGCCTTTATTTAACAATTGGTTCATGCTTTAGCGTCACTATCGAGTTTCGGTATAAATTTACTGTAGTCTATTGTGAATCCGTGAATTTGATTGGCTATATGACCACAAGCGCACACTGTTACGCTACCCTCTATCTATCACAGAATAGATAGTGAGTAGCGTAGCCAATCAGAGAACGGCATTCGTGATAGAACGCTAGTAGATTTATACTAACAGCTGATAGAAAACAGTTACGCATCAGTGCACATCGCGCATCATGTTCGAACCTTGAACATATTAAAAAAGTTCTTTTCTACGCGTTACTTGACATTTTTTTCTTTTTATGCAATGAGACTACGGTAAATTTATACTAAAACAATTAAACTACCCGCCCTAGTTTTCTACCAGCGATAGTAGAAGAATCGGGCTCGTAGTCTAATTGTTAATTATTATATCTCTAAGTTAGTACGCGCGATGTGATTGGTCAATTTAGCGGTCCGTACTCTCCTGCACGGACCGCTAAAACTTAATATTTTTTGTTTCTAAACTGTTGCGTGATTTATCGCCAAATTTTCTCAACTTATAAAGCAAACAAAAGTTTAAAGGGGGAGAACCTTAACTACAAATCTGTCGCTAAGGAAATCTCAAAACCTCCTTTGTTTTGGCTTCTGAAGTCCAGTGGGCATCAAAGTTTACCGTGTTTGTTCGATTCACGTTTCCTTTAATGTTTCGAACCACGCCCATATTTGGTATGTCACGTGACCAAAATAGAAAATGTCTAAAAACTCGGACTGAGTGGATCGTTTTCGAAATGTAACAATACGATTTGTTAAAGCACGGCATTATCTACAACTTGTAGTATAAAGGCAATAAACTGCAAGGCTGATACTACGTGAAAAACGTTTCGAGACACCAAAATGACCAGAGCCCATAAAGCAGGATCGCAACTGTGGACAGCTGTTTCGCTCTTGTTGGAACTCGTCAGCACAGTGTAGCGAAGATATGTAACGCCAGCCAAGAGCCAACGCACATAAATTGCAAAATGACCCGTTCACTAGATCAAGTTCACTATATCAACTTGTAGTATGCGTTTGAGGAAATGTACAATATTTCGAAAATTATAGATCTTTAAGAGGCTATAAAAGCACTTAAAGATCTATAATTTTCTTAATATTGTACATTTCCCCAAACGCATACTACAAGTTGTAGATAATGCCGTATTTTAACAAAACGTATTGTTATATTTCGAAAACGATCCACTCAGTCCAAGTTTTTAGACGTTTTCTATTGTGGTCACGTGACATACCA
>JAHPZR010005280.1:30000-32500 GCA_019787425.1 Platygyra sinensis
GATTTGCTCACGCCATCTGCGTGCACTATCGGGATTTTGTGCACGCTTACGTATATACTGAATTTGATTGCGTGGCCTTGCCAGCTATGTTATAATTCGCTGCGGAGCTTAGCTTGAGGTACCCTGTGTACCAGAGGTTTCTCGCTTTGCTCGGCCGAAGACACGAGCGGCTAAAAAAAAAAAAAAAAAAATACGAGGACGAGCTTTGTTGTCTTTCACACGAGCGGCGAAGTCGCGAGTTAACACCTCTGGCGCAGAGCGGTTTGATTTACTGTGCTAAATGGAACTTGACCTCGTCTCTAATCTGTCAATCAAACCGGCGGTTTAATACGGTGATCACATGCACAAGCATTTTTCTCAGGAAAAAATAAATTAATTAATAGGCACTACTCAGCGCAGCGGTACTGTGGCTACATGTAGTTTACAGGAAGCGGAATGAGAAAAGGTTTGATTTTTGCTTTATAGATCACGAGAGACTCACTGAGAACAACGTGAAACAATTTGCGAGATCGTCACACAGAACCGCCATCTTGGTCGGCGACGTTTCCAGAAAGACATGTACATGAAATGCTTCTCTGCCGTAACTCTTTCATGTGCAATTCAATCAGCGCATTCAACGGGCAAATAACTAAAATAATGCCTTTCTTCGGGTAACTCTTATATCCCATCGTATTGAGCGCACGGCGTATGCCAGGTAGTAACTGGAACAGCAGTGACTTTCCATAACCGGTCGGCAAGACCGACAATATGTCTTTCCTTTGAATATATAATTCACGATACCCTCTCTTTGTTGCGCTGTTACTTCCTCCACACCATCGAACGATCCAATGACTTCTGCTATTGCCTTGTCTATATCTTCAATTCGAACAGCCATTTGATACTTCGAATCTTCCAAGTAAAAAGCGAAAAACGTAGGTAACATGTACTTGGATTCCTTGCAATCGATCTTTGTCACCTTCAAATCACCCCCGTCCCTGATCACGCGCCTATTGTCACCGTTATCCAATCACAGCATTTTAAATATTCGACAGCTCCAAAGAACCAGATTCTGGATAATTGGGAATAAGCGGGATTGAAAAAGGCTCGACACTATCAAAGGGATCGCGATCTGGTCCAGAGGCTTTTCGCGCGGGTCACTTTCAAGACTCCAAACCGGAAACCGTGCATGAAAAGCCTCTAGCACCCAGGGTAAGCTTGAAAATCGTGCGGAGTAGGGATGCGCAATGCAATACTGAAGAAGCAATTTAATCTTAGTTCCTTCCTAAATATAAAAATATATTCCAGTACCGCAATGGACGTACGTAGCTTCAATTGATGCAGTGTTGGATATGCTGATCATAACGAGGCATCGGCACCAATTAAAGTTCAGTTGCTTGCAAGAGACTGAAACAGCAAATGCAAATTAAGAGCACATTTGCTTTCTGGTTTTAGGCCTTCTCCATTTTAACAAAAGCAAGAGATGAAGATGTCTTGAAAAGACAAACTTTACTTAAACTTTGCTCCGATACCGAAGACTGTGTGCAAAGACTGGATGACAAAATTTTCCCTTTGCTGCAGAAGAACGTGGGAAACATTAAAGAAAAGATAGAACATCACAAAGCACAACTGAAACGGAAAGAATATTTCCTTCTAGTGGCAGGTATGTACGGTGGCCCACAAGTGCACACCAAATTTAATTCACTCACACCGAATTCAAATCACTCATACTGAGTTCAAATCACTCACACCGAATTCAAATCACTCACACTGAATTCAAATCACCCACACCGAATTCAAGTCACTCACACCGAATTCAAATCACTCACACCGAATTCAAATATCCCACACCGACACCGAATTCAAATCACTCACACCGAATTCAGATTTTCACACCAAATTGAAATCTTTATTTCCTCCGGTCAGCGGTAAGGTGTCGCCTAAACATGCTCAAGTTAGGAGGTCCTTCTCGATTAGCCGCCATTTTTAGACCGCTCTGTTCCAGGAGAATTTGTTTTCCGGTCAGCATAAAACATGGACTGCGGACTACGGACTACGGACTACGGACTGGGTATAAAACACGGACTCAGGTATAAAACGCGGACTGAGCATTACGGACTCGGTAAAAAAAACACGAAGAAAGGTCTTACATTGAATAAATTCTCGCACGAACGTTTTCATAAATAGAAGCTACCTGTATAAATTATAGAAGTCTCATATCTCGAAAGTGCACGCTCATACAGGCCCAACCGTACTCGATTGCCGAAATAGAAATAGAAGACACTGAAAGTCACCAAATTGACGAGCTGTATGAATTTTCGAATGATTCAAGCCATGATTAAATGTTTTGGAAGATCAACAGTCCAGAGAATTGAGGAGAATTCGAACGACAAGTCCCGCTGTTCATTTATACGATCATGAATTTAATAAATACACATAAATACGGCCATGGCGAAATGAGGAACAAAAAGTTGATAAATAGAAGAAGCGAAATTACACAGGGATGGCAGTTGTGTACTCCTTA
>JAHPZR010005280.1:37500-47500 GCA_019787425.1 Platygyra sinensis
CTAGCCTCGCTTGCATTCATGGCCAGGCATTTAAGCACACAACTGCAAAATGACCTATTCTAAGTTTTTCAAAATCTACACATTTTGTTGACTATCTCGAATGCCATCATGAATCGACGAAAAATGGCAGCTCACGTTTCATTTCCCTATCTTTCAGAAAGGCGTGGTTATAATTGACAGTCCTGGTGTTGGTGAGTCCGACATCATAGACGAGATAGTTACACAGTATTTGCCTCAAGCTTTTGCCTTCATTTATGTCATAAACAGTGCAAACGCTGGAGGAGTCCAGAAAGACAGAGTATGTATTGTCGTTGGATGAAAATAGTAAAATTACTAAGAATTTGTAGTAATGCTATGTCTTTTTTTTTTAATCGGTACAGACAGATCGAAGGGCTTCAGAGCTAGTGTCTCAGGGGAGGATTGCATATGTAAGACTCCTCCGGCCTCTAGAATGAGGGGGAACCCCGGAGTTTAGGCCCCAAGCCAAAAGCTTCAGAAATCCAGGCTTTTACCATATTTTTTGCAGTTCCCTTGATACTTAAAAGTGACTTAATAGTCTTTATAATATACCTAAGGCTGTAGTACAAGCACAGTATTTTGGAACAAATCACATTTGCATTATAGTTATATACGTGTTTTAGATACCCACTGGCGTAATATTCTATTGAGCAATATGTTCCGGCATGTTAAGTCATGTTACTTTTGATTTGCAGCTTGAAAAGTTGCTGGATCAAGTAAGGAAGGTGACTCTCGAGGGACAGAAAGACTCAGTTTCGTCCCAGTGTGCTTTGTTCGTGTGCAACAAATGGGACCAAGTTCCGGAGAAAGAAGTAAAAGAGGTCCAGAATCACGTGAAAAGAAAGCTGAAGAAGTGTTGGCCAGGTCTTGATCCCAAGTCACAGATTATCTATATGTCAACAAAAAACGCCAGTGTCGCTCAGAACCACGGAATCATTACTCAAGATTTTTTTTCTCTGATGAATGGCATGAGGTCGATGGTTTTGAAGAGCATTGAAGCGCGGCTGGAAATGCACTGGAAGTAAGCATTCTAGCATTTATTGTTAAGTAGACAACTTTAAAAATCAATAGAATATATTACTTGAATATATAATTATGATATAATCATGGAGGTCCTTTGGAATTGTCCATCATGTATGTATACAAAGTGAAACTCAAACTAAACGGCATTTCCTTTCCCTTCTTAACATTAACGTTTTTGGTAACAGAGGTTTGTGTTCTGATACATTCTAAATAACATTCTTTGACTGCGTTTACATGTACGTAGTTGTTAATGAAACAAGTAGGAGTGTCTTTAAACCATTACATCACCCTTGGTACGATTCCGAATTAGAATTTATGGATTTCCGATGACACCCAACCCACTTAAAGTTCCTTTCAATACACAGGTTATTTTTCAGCTTTCAGTCTTATCTCAGCATTTGACCAAACTAATCGGTTCAACAGAAATTTAAAAAATGCCATGAGATTACAAGGAAGCATGTGAGATGTTTCTCATAAAGACGTCAGTGCAAAATTAATTCGTGGTTGGTCCATCTTAGCGTCCTTTTTGCAAACTGATTCAGTCGCGCGGACAACAAGCAAGATTAGGGAGCTTAAGCAACCACGACGAACGCGACGACGACGACGTCAAGTAATCGCGGAGGGTCTGGAACGAGAACGTCGTTTTTGGCGGGAAAATGAAACTTAAGCAGCGAACGCTCGAGGACGACGACGTCTGAAATCTTGTTTATTCTCGCTTCGTCAGTTTAAGAAATGACATCGTTCAGAGACGTCCAAAATCTTCTTCTTTTCAGTCATGGATCAAATTTCATTGAAGATGAGGAGTTTTTGATACTTTACGACTTGTTTGAGCCAAGAAATCCGGACTTCCCTCACGAAGCTTATGCCAAGTTCGACCTAGATGAGATGGCCGAGTCTGAGAGTCTCCCGGAGTATAGATTCAGGAAAAGGGACATTCTCTCGCTGGCAGAAGTTTTGGGCATTCCAGATACCATACGATGTGACCAAAGATCGATTTGTGGTGGAATAGAGGGGCTATGTATGCTGCTTAGGCGGTTATCATATCCTTGCAGATACGGAGACATGATTCAGCGATTCGCGAAGCCAGTCCCTTTATTCAGCATGGTTACGAACATCTTGATCGATCACATATATGCTATCCATGGTCGACGGCGTCTAGTAGGTGGGAAGTAAAGTCATGTGGCTGTATTTTGTTTTTGACATAAATAAGAAACGTTACGTGTGTTTTTAGTTTCCCGCGAAATTAATTTGGTCCCATAATTATTTTTTTTGTCTCATCTGCTTGTTTCAGAAGGCAAAAAACATGATGCCTCCATGCTCACAGATTAAGGACTGATGCGAGACCTGCCGCAGCACGCTTTTTCACATGGTGGTCAGCCAATGTGCCTTTACGGCGATCCCGCCTATCCGCTAAGGGTGCACCTTCAGGGCCCTTTCAGATTTGGAGTTTTAAGCAACGAAATGAAAGCTTACAACACAGCAATGAGTACAGTAAGGTCTTCTGTGGAATGGCTATTTGGGGACATAGTAAATTATTTCAAGTTTTTAGACTTTAAGAAAAATTTAAAACTTGGACTTAGTAGCATCGGCAAAATGTATATTGTTTCTGCTCTTCTCCAAAATGCCCTAACCTGTCTTTATGGCAACAACACATCTACCTTTTTTGATCTTGATCCACCAACATTAGAAGAGTATTTCTCCTAGTTAAATCAACGAAAACTTTATTTTTGTTTCAAACAGAACTGTTTTTACATCGAAAAAAGAGCAAGTAACAATAGTCTCCAGCAACTGTATTAAGAAAGAGTTTTACATAACTGTGAGATTTCTGACAAAATATAAAATATCGATGTAATCTGTATAAAATGTATCTAATAAATGTACTGGATGTACTGAAATATATAAATATATATTCAACGTTTTCTGATAAGGCGTGCAATACTAAACTCAACTCAGTGTTCATCGACTGGCTCCCTACCTAGAAAAATTATTTTGGAACAAATTTTTCCATAAAGGTTAACAATGATTGTGACTGTTGCTGCTGTTGATTTAACAAGGCCATCATCATTTGTTGCTGCTGCTGTTGTTGTTGAAGCATAGTGGAGATCAAATTCTCTTGATTTTGGTTCTTTTCTTTCTCCCTCTCCATCAAGTTCTCCTGTTCCTTCTTCCTCAGTTCCAATTCTTGCTCCTTCAAAGCAATCTCTTTAGCAGCCCTTTCCTTTAAATACTCAACAGCATTCGCTGTGCTCCGGCGACTCTTCTTTTTTGGAGCTTCTGATACATCACCTTTCTTTCTTTTAGCAGTTTGTCCCATACGTTCCAGGGCTTGCTTACGCATATCTTCGGCTGCTGTCTTGTCATTCTCAACTATTTTTCGCTTATTTCCATCATCGCTCTCCATCTTCTCTTTGGCAGCCTTATCCTTCTCTAGAACTTCCTCAAGAAGGACATCAAGCTCTGAAGTTTCCACATCAATACCAGAGCTTTTCTCCTCCATCTTCAACTTAGCTTGCATTCTCTTAGTTAGTAAGTTATACCGGTCACGCACAGACCTCGCTGTAACTCTGAACTTTAGGGATTGCATTGCGTTTAAATTCTCTGCTATTACTTCCCATGCCTGGCCTCTTTCGGTACTTCTCATTTTAAAACGGTACGGTTCTTCTACGAGGACCTCCCGGCACATAGCTATGTCGTGATCATTATTCCACACAAAGTTCGGATTTCTGCCAAAGTATAAATAGAAAAGATTTCACATTTTACAGTGCTAGAATTCTGTAGAATCTAAATGTTCCAGACATTTGGCTGTAAAACGGTATCTAATTTTGCGGAGAAATGTGCACCAATATATCGAAAAGTTCGAGAGTTGTTTATTCAATTCTCGAACATCAACAATCTTCAAGGAATTATTACGCTCTAGCTTTATTTACAATAATTTACGCACGGCAAAAGTTAAAATATTAAATTTTACGGGAGTTATGTGAGATTTAAATTCAATTCTAAGAGTTGCTGATATAAACTTGCCTATTTTGCACAAGGTTTGCCTGAATCTCAACATGCTTCAGCCTGATATGTTCTGCATTTGATGCTCCTTCCTTTAGCGAGCAAACGACTAAGTCTGTCTATTTAATTAATTCTACCTAGCGATCAGATAGCAGTCGTCGCGTTTCACGCAAGAATACTATTTTTTCCCGTGTGATTTTTGTCGGAATAATTTTTATGGCTTTAAATCTATATCAAACGTTTCGAAAATGCGTTCGCAAAACCTGAAAGGTACTCAAGCTTATGTTAACACACCGATCTGAAGAATTCGCTGTTTTAAAGAGTCTCGATTGAAGAACAACAAAACGCAAGAATATTTTAGTAGCAATAACTCGGCAGTTTCACACACGGCTTCTGACTGAACGCAGAGGTATATTTTACTGCCATTTGAAACTTTTCATTCAATAAAAATGATAAACAGCACACATTCATAAAATTTACTCAAATAAACTTAAGCTTACGTGGTTGCTTTCACCGCTTGACTTGACATCTGTTGTGCGGAGGAAGGAAAATGAGTTAATAGGTTTTAGATTTTTATATCTGTTAAGAAAACTGAACAGGGAGGTTTAAAATCAATCTAAGAAGAAAATAAAAACCCCAACCGGCCATAGACTGTCAAAAAACGACAACAACCACGCACCATTTCATAAGAAGAACTCCTTTGAAGTTTAGAAGTTCACGACGACGTGAAACAGGTCCTCCTCAAGTCGTCGACGACAAGACGACGACGGAATTCTTGGTTCGCGCTTGCGCAGTGACGTTCACATTACTTCCGGTCGTCGTCGTGGTTGCTTAAGCTCCCTATTATTCCTTTGAAACACGTCACCAGAGACGAACATACATTTGCATACATTGGTAAGTTCGATTGATACAAACTGTTCATTAAAATATTGTACTTTCTATTATTATTTTATTCTAGATGGCTGGATTACTTTCTCTCACGGATAGTTTATCAAGCAAAAGCTATTGTGATGAACGCCTCCAGAGACCAGGACAAAGTCGCCACTATCTTGGATTTGATTATCTTTCGTTTGATTCGGATTGAAGAAAAACAAGCAGAAGTGATGGACGAGCTTCATCATTTCTTGAAGGCTCGTGTCAAAGATGCTGTCCAAAAGCTCGGTAAGCATCTTAAGTCAGACGATGCCAGAAATCGCTTCACCACGTGGACCTTAGACGAAGTTCCAAAGGCCGAGAGCTCCTGGGAAGTCACTAAAGCCAACATCATGAAAGCTTTAAACAGTCGGCTGCGAGAAATCATCGAGCATTGGGAAGAAGATAACCACGTATTTTCAAATGCCCGCCAGTCCCTTATACAACACTTTCAGCAACGATACAATTTTGTTGAAGGGCAGCTGCGGAATCTCCAGGGTGCTGTCACAGATGATTACATCGATGGTTCAGAAAGTATTCCAGCTGATGAAGGCTTCACTGTAACAGAAAAGGTTATCATCGGCGTCACTAGCCCAATATGGGTTCCACTTACCCTAGTTGCACTGGTAATTGGTGCTCCTGTGGTGGGAATACTGTCGATTAAAAGCAAGATAGAAGATAGAAGCAGGATCAAGAAATACGAAAGAGACAACTGTTCTTTTATGGCTGAAACAGCTGCAGATTATCTCGATGATGTTACAAACGAAAGCGTACTAAAGGTGTTTGTGAAAGACCAACTGAAAGAGGCCAAGCTGTGTCTAAAGCAAATTGAAGCCCGTATTCCCGAGCTGATCGAGGCTGACAAGATGTTTTTGCAACAACTCCGGAATGAAAGGCGTTCAAAGGAAGAGATTAAAGAATTGTACCAACCAATCGTGGATGAAGCTTCTGATATCAGGGGACATCTGGCAGTATTTGCATTAAAAGAAATCCGTGCCATTGACATCGGCAGCGAGAAATTAGACTGGAAAGAAGACATTCCCTCCCGTCTTGGATCTGGTGCATTTGCCATTGTGTATCAAGGGAAAATGAGAAGGCAAGGAAAGGAACAAGCTGTAGCATTAAAGGTTTGCAGCAACGTGCTTGATTTCAAAAATGCAAGCCTCATCATGGCGGAGGTGGAACTTATGAGGTTAGCGATTTTAGTGAAATTTCCGAGAAAGTTGCTGAAATTCTTTAACCTTAACTTAAGAGTAGAGACCAGATTGCCAGGGATTGCAGAACTCATTCAGGGCTAGGCACAACATAAATCTACTATTCCTAAAGTGGAGTGGTCTTTACACTTCACTGAAATAATCTAATGGTATTGAAACACAGCCACCTGACTAAAAACTGATTTAGGAAACTTCTGGAATTGGCATTCCATAATTTGCATATTTAGTAGCTAACTTGGAGTTATTCGGATCACTCTGATTACGATGCGTCAAATTCTTAAGAATATAATCTGGATCGCTGTCAGTGAGAAATCTACCAGGCTGTAAATTTTACCAATATCAGAATGCTGATGTTGAATAGTTATAGTGGTAAATGCACTTATCAGGCCACTTAAACTGAAAGAAGAAATATTTCAAAAAAACATTCTAAGCTTAAAGATCCCAATTTGCAGACCAGTTCGATATTACATGAATGACCGAGTCGCTGCAGTAAGGTCTGCTGGGAAACAAATCCAGTTCAAAAGTGGTTGGAGCGGGACGCGGAGAGGGCGAGACTCTAACGCGCAACCTCTGAATTTCACGTCTAGAGCCCTAACCTTTTCGGCCACGTTGCCTTTACATGAAAAGCAGACCTAGGACAAAAGCTGAACTAGTCTGTCAATCCAAAGGTACTGGATACCAGAGTTATCTCGGACGACGGAGATTTTCAGCCAATTCAATGTGGTCGAAATCCCACTAAGTTGTCTTCTCAAGTTTCTTTCCACAAGCCTCTTATGTGATTTCAATATATATCTACGACCACTTTTTTACAGTTATGGCTATCGTAATAGCTGTTATCAACAGTACTCATTTGCAATGTGCATCGCGACTAACGGTTGAACTGTAGGTTTTGCAGGCCTCGTGCCGCCTTTAGAAACCCAATTAATTACCGGAATTAGTGATACAGGGTCTAGTGGAGGTATTTCGCAAATTGGGTCATTGTGAATGGAACCCGGCCGTTTCCTTCTTTTTCATATCTTTCGATCTTGTTGTTTGTACGCCGTTACGTCATTTTATGAGATTCAGAGTACTTCTCTCGTCGCAAGTGTGTGTGGAATTCGAAATAGTAAGAAACATATGATTAGAAAGAACGACACAAGAGAATATGACAGCTTTTATAAAGCCAATTGTTCAATACTTATGTCTATATTGCTTGTTAGTGCAGAGTGCACTATTGGGGTGGTTTGGGCCTGGGTTGACCTCGCTAAAGCAATATGGCAATAAGGTGTAAACTTTAATGTTTGTTTAAGTAATTAATTCCAATCAATTAATTGGTTAGCCTTCTTTTGAAGGGGTTGGGTAGGCACCTTTGACTATATATAGTTCCAATATTCTCTTGTTGTCTTAGTGGTACTATTCTCGTAAGAAACAAAAGGAATTTGCTCGAAGCGCATGCGCGGATTGATTAGCATCAGTGTTAATTATATGTTAAGTGCACGATACATTTCATCCACAATTATACACGAACGTTAAGTGCTTTTTCTTGTGGTAGAACACAAAATGTAAGACGCATGATGCTCTCTAGCATTGTCAGCATGATACAATCCGTTCTCGAGTTCAGATTCATGCGTGCGATACCACACTCTCGTCTTAACAGGCGATAGCAGTTATATTTCAGGTAATATCAATTCTTTGGAATCATCCCTAACTCGGTTCAGAAATGTCGTGTGCTGTTTTAAAACTATTTCGTGTTTGCTAACATTTAAAGAGGGAAATAAATGGATCTCCTCGGGCGCTTGTTGATCTTCTTCTCTATGAAAGAGAATAAGAAGTTCACAAATGTATTCACCCGAAACATTTCCGAGGTAGTGGCAATAAAATTAGTAGTGTCGTGACAAAAGAAAATTCTCAAATATTGCAGCAGACACTGTGGCACTTACGGAACCCACAAATAAATTTAGTCAGTCTTTAAGGGCACTCATTCACCGATGTAGGATATAATAACCCATCGAAATATCCAACGCTAGCCAGCGACACTGAGGTGAATAGTTGGTTTAGTATATACTAAAACAGTGAGATAATATACAACACAAAAAATTAATTTGGATGATTTCTTCACTTGTCACGGCCGCAAACGGGACGCTATTTTCTCTTGAGTTGCTCGGAGGTAGATAGCACAGGATATTCGGAGTCTGATGAGCCAATCAGCGCGCGTGTTTAACACTATCCACTGTTTTAGTATTTTATTCTTCTCCAGCAGGAATAAAGCGAGCAAATCTTCCTTTCTATGTTTTGGAAAGAACAAGAGTATCATGTTACAAACTTTGCGAGGAAAACAAAAGTATCAAGTTACAAATGTTGGCGTTGAAAAGATAAAATTATGACGTTTGCTAATTCAGCGTATTAATGAATTTAAAATAAACGAAATTCAACGTAAAGCACCACAATAAAATTTAACACCGTCTTGACAAACAGTAATTGTAAGTTATTTTTGGGCCTTGAACTAACAAGTTAGAGCAGATAACCCAAAACGTACTGACAGTCCTGCAAAGCACTTTGCACTATCTCAGATTGTCTCACTAGTTTTTTTATTTTGCTTGTCAGGAAATTGGAGCATCCTCACATTGTAAAGTTTTATGGCACATCTCTTCTCAAGAAAGCAAACACCACAAGAGTGATCCTGGTAATGGAAAAGTGCAAAGGAAGCTTGAAGAGTCAGATCTTCGATAGCCCAGAAGCAGCGCCAGCAAAAGCCATGAATCCTGGTGTCTTTAAAACAGTATATCGATGGGCGAAGGAGATCACTGCTGCTCTTGCGTTCATTCACAAACAAGGCGTTGTCCACAGGGACCTCAAGCTTGAGAACATCTTGGTATGAGGCTGAACCTCGTGTGTTACGGCAATTTGAAAATATTGATCTAAATATAATGTTCAAATCCTTAATTTCTGAAATGGATTTGGGGAGAAAGAAAAACATTTAGTGTTTTCTGTCTGATTGTTTGCAAGTCGAATGAAAAATATGAAAATCTGCCATTACAGGCAAAACGCCAAATTTTGAATCATAAAATTGTGTAATATATTTAATTCTTTCTCTTTTCAAGAACAAAGGAGTACATACACAGTGTACACTATACACTTATTTTGAATGTTGTTAAAGGAGAAGTGGAAAGCGGGCAGTGAGGAAAACAGTTTCATCAGATACCGAGAGTACATAACAGCGAACTATATCTTGTAGGAGTTTCTTAAGCGAAATTGTTTCATTTACGAAGTAAAATAATATTGCAGCTGCGTGCTCATTCTTTTACTTTCAAGCTATCAGCGGAAAACTCAGTCAAGATAACTGATGTTGGAGTTTCTAAAGACGCAAAGGACATTACGGGTACTTTGGCGGGGACCCCTGTGTACATCGCACCGGAAGTATTTCATTCCAAGTTATATGACAGCAAAGCAGACATATACAGCTTTGGCATAATGCTGTGGGAGATGTGGTATGGGCGGCAGGCGTTCGAGGAATTCAAGGGCACGGCAGCGCATTTCTTTAGCTTGGTGGATAAAGGCTCCCGCCCTAGGGAAGTAAAAGGTGAAAAGATGCCTCCGCCAACCTGGGAACAACTGATGAAGCGGTGTTGGGCTGGAAATCCTGAGCAACGCCCTTCTGCAGAGATCTGTAATCAAGAAATCACTACACTGTAAGTCGGTTGTAAGACCATAGTAACTTAACTTGCACCCAAGGGTGTGATCCGTAGAACAGAAAAGACACTCCGGATCTTAGTTTCTGACACTTTGTTTTCTTTTTGATCGAAAGGGTTAATAGAAGATAAGCATGAGTTTTTATTTTGGTTTTGTAGGGTTTT
>JAHPZR010005280.1:60000-62777 GCA_019787425.1 Platygyra sinensis
TTCACACTCTCTAATAAGATGCAATCTATTATACGTTACAGAGAAGAATTCAACAGATGCAAAATAGTCCCATGGATAAGATTTGCCTCGAACTTAGAACTTTTAAGGAATTTGCAACCGCTGTGCTGCAAACTTTGACCATCCGCGCAAAAAGACGTTCAACATCATGTGATCTCTTTTTAAAATCACGTGAATTAAACCAACGGTACGTGGCGGCCTGAAAAAAGAAAGCTACTTCAAAGGTAGGACCTCTGTCTGGGGTCATTTCTTGTTGACGGGCAAAATACAAAATACTGACCGATCGTGACTAAAACACCACACGAGTGCATACGAATAACATACGAGTTCATGCGAGTAACATACGAGTAACATACAAGCTAAGAACACACGAGTAACACTGACTAGTAGCACACGAGTACATACGAGTACATACAGACACATACGGTAATATACGGGTTATATATGAATACAATGGTTACATACGAGTACATAGGAGCAGAATACAAGGGCACATGAGTAATAAACATAAAAAGTACCATTTTTCTATTACTCAGTTTTACATGTGCGCGGCCGTTTTTTGCACGCACATTTATGAGACAGGTTTTCGCAGCGTTACCTGCCTACCGAATTTATTGGTCCTACTTGAGGAAAAAGAGAGGGTTTCAATTTATTGGATGAAAAGATGTACCCCCGTAAGAGCACAAGTCATACCCCGAAGCTTTTACTTTGCTATGACTTCGAAGAAAATAGTTCTATGAGAGATTGCCCGCGCTAAATCGTACAAACAATCATCGTAACATAACAATAGAGTTTATGTTCTTGGGCATAAATATGTTTTGGGCCCGACTTAGACTCATTTTAGCCCGAGCCGGCTAGGCGAGGGCTAAAATGAGCCTGAGAATTACTCATGATCGATTAATATCACTTTGGAGAGCATTGAGAAAATAAAAACTGAAAAAAAATGACAACAAAACAGTCTGAGCAATCACCCGAGCATTTACAAGTTGAATTGCTTTTATTTTTCCCTTAATGAAAATGCACAATAGCTGGCTAGAAATTACGAAATCTTGCCACATTGAAATATACAAAAATTATGGAAGACATCAAAGGAAAGTTCGACAAAGCGTATTTGTGAGTGTTGAAATCAATAGTACAATTGCTAAACTGACAGTTTGGCATAATTGGTGAACAGAGTGCGTTTGGGTTGAAGCTGCAAAACTTACATGCACTTTGCCACCAGCCATGGAGCTGCCACACGCGGTTTTTTGGTGTTTACTGGCACGGAATCAGCCTCTAACTTCGGTAGATCTTCTACTTCTAGTTGAGAATGTTTTCAGAATGTGAAATGTGAATGTGAATGTGAATGTGATGTGATGTGAATGTGAATGTGAATGTTTTGAGAATGTGTTTTCAGCCATGATTTGGGCATGAAAATGGAGCCGTCATTTCTTCCACTAACGCTGCAAGAAAACGCCGCGAACATTTTAATGGCTTCTCGATTTTGATTGGCTGCTTCTATCGTGCGACTGTTAATCATATTAATTCATCATAGTAATTTTTCTTGGACATCTCTTTCCAAGGGGGAAAGGTGCAGTGAGGTTATCCCTATGTGAAGCACCAACCCGTGAAACAAGGTCAGGCCATAACACCGGGAACTACGTGCCCTACTCTTTTCGATAAGTGTGTGGGTTTTTTAACGTTCCCTGCTAACTCTGTAACATTGAAGATGCAGGAGACGGGGCCGGCCTACGGTTTATAGTCCTTATCCAAGAAGACTTGAACAACTAACCATCTGCAGATATAATAACAAAGGCAGCGCATTCCTTTGTTTTATTCTCACTTTTCATCGCTTTATTTCAGCGGGCTAAAATACATTTTAGCCCGCCAAATTCTCCATTTTAGCCCGCAAAATGCGCCACAATGCCCGACAAAGTGATAATAATCTACGTTTTTGACGCACAATGTTGCATCATATCACATCAGCGCTCAAGTCTGTTTGTGCCTGTGTGACGCACGTATAAAGAACGTACGGTATGCGACACACGCCCACATGTCTACTGTTGACTCAGTTTGGCTAGGGCTTAAATCGCCGCTATCCAATTGTTATCTCATTCTGTTTTCAACTACAGACATATCAAATCCTTTCGGAAGCTAAAAAATCAGATGCTGAAAAACGAGAAAGCTTTTGGAGCTTTATATCAGAACGGAAAAGTTCCTAGATGAACTGGACGCCGACTTTGCAAAAACCCTACAAAAACGCATAGGGGACTTCAAAACAACTTTGATGAAGGACATCAATGATGTCAAACCAAGAGGTCAATACGTTGTTCTCGTTGCAGGTGAGATGATATAGCTACTGCTTTGCAATGTTTATGTATCTTTGTAGGTAGATAGGTAGGTGGGTAATATATTTTATAAGAATATAGAGGCTGAAATTTGCAAAAATTTAAGAATATTGCAAGAATAAACCCGAGGATGAGATTTTGAAAAGAACATGTTTTTGCATGTTGAAAATTTGTAAATACAATGCAGTTATATGTTTTATCTTATCCGTATTTAGTTCATTTCCCTAAACGACACGACAAGCGAAAAGAAACAAAAACACCTCTAACCGTATGGTCCATAATGCTTATAACAGATTCTGCAATGAGTTATGTACGTCATACCAAATTATCTGAGGACGTTCGGGGTTAAAACTTTCCAGCGGATAGATTTTTTTAACATTTTTACTCCAGTCAGGTAACGAGTTACTTGTGTCAGAAATGCAAAAAAGATAG
>JAHPZR010005281.1:0-26984 GCA_019787425.1 Platygyra sinensis
AATTGAAAATACGACGCGCAGCAGAGTATTTTTGACGAAATTCGAGGTGTTTGGATAGCCGATGAAACACTGTCTCGAGTGTTTGGTATATCTTTTCAATCGAAACAAAAGCTAAGGAGTAAACGGAGAAGTTAACTCGTCAATTGAGACCGGGTATCCAAACCTCCTTTACGGTTGCGATTTCCTTTGTCTTAACTTGATGAACTATTAATGAGTTTGAGAAAAACACATCTCTAGTTACCCATAGTACTTTTTAAGATCAGCTGACTTTTTGAAGATATAAACCGCGGAAAGCCCGTTAAACTGGTCACCAACCGGCCACAAAATCTGGTATTATTAATAGAGTGGCCGTATTAAAGGGGCTCAGTCACGGTATTTTGAGTTATATCGAGCATCGACAAAATTACCGTTAAATTGAAGGAAACCTGAAAATAATACTTTATAAAGATAGAAAAACATCAAAGAGATAATAATAAACCATAAAGGAACAAGGATGGTTAAGGATGGAGAAGATTGACACGGATTACAAACAACGAATTTGAAAAGTTTAGCTAAACTTTTCAAACCGTTTAACCGTGACTGAGCCCCTTTAAAGGGGTTATCTAAATAAGAAAATGACTGACTGAGCTTTTGTTCGGACCAGAATAAAGTGGCCGTTATATCGAGGTGCTCGTATTAACATAGTCTCCTCCGCAGCCGTTTCTTGGGATGTCACGCAACGCTCGTTGCGTGACATCGCAAAAAAACGGCCGCGGCGGAGACTCGTATTAACAGGGAGACCGTATGGCGGGATTCTACCGTACCGTTCCAGTTTTGGATTTCTCTTCTTCAATCATCTTGTCCCCTTCTTGATCTGGTCTTGTAAACTGACAATCCAGGTCAGCGGTATCAACAGTTATAACTGATATACTATCAGCTCGTTTTCTACGAGGTATATCAAGATGGCTGTCCAATCGCTCCATGCTTTGTCTTCCAGTCCAGCGCCCATCCACATCCTCGATATCTGGCATTATCGCCTCTGGTGCAGGATCCTCAGCTATTAACAAAGATAAATTAAAAGGAGGAGCTTAACATCAAGTTTGTCTATCACCAGCCTGTCCTCTTTGCGATCCACCTGTTGAAGATCCTAACCACTATTTTCTGTACTGCCCAAGTTTTGCTGCTCTGCGTGAAAAGTCGTTTGCCTTCGCTGCACCATTACTCGGAAATAGACGGCATTGTGCTTCCGATAAGAAAAAAACACTGATTGGTTCTTAAATGGTATTTCTCACGATGATTTTGACACTAATGTGATGGTTTTTTTTTTTTCAGTACGTCCAATCATTTATTTCCTTGTCCAACTGTTTCTGTTAACTTCTATTCCTTTGTGTTTTGTTCGATCGTCACGTGTAATATGCATTGCAAACAGCATAAGCTCTCCAGATGAGCTCTTTTTGTTCTTAGAGCAAATGTTGTAAAACATATTGTTTGAATAAATGAAAAAATGGGGTGCTTTCCATTCAACCAAAAACCACGAAACTTTCGAAACAGGCGAAAATGGTGAGGAAACATTCTTAACTACGCTAGTTCTTTATCTTTGAGGCAAAACCAACTCACCATACGTAAGCTTTGTTTGTTCCTCTGTGGCGTATGTTTTCAGGAACTCAGCGAAAGCGCCCCTGTTCTTTACCAGCTCTGTGTAAGTACCAACCTGAAAATAATAGGTGTAATCATAAAAATTACAATTTCCTCGATTGTGATTGGTTTAAAAAAAGTCCTATTTTCTACTGATTCACTTGCCACAATGTTATCGGACAGTTTGTTATTGGACAGTTTAATAAGCCAATCACATTTAAAGTTGTAGTTAACTGTTTGTGTTTTGGCGTCTCCTTTGTCAGTTTTTTAATGCAAATTTTCCTTTTCTATCATAACTTGGCTATTCTTCTTTTCTCGGAAACTGCAATTTTTATGATTACTTGGTAATAAGACTTCGCGCCGTCTAATTCGGTCTGTAATCATACTCGTGCTAAACAAATCGCCCGATTTTGTTATCACTTTTATGAATTGGACTCCACTCAGTCCTATTACCATTACTACTACGATATCAAAAAGCTTTACATAATTGCGTGAAAGTAAGGCAACACATAAAAGATTTCCTTGCAGTGTTGCCGCAATGACAGTCGCCGCAATAGGTGCAAATGGATTTTACTCGTAAGGCGTTTTGCTACAATAGGGGAGATTTGACACGAGCTGATTTTGCGGAGTTTCTTGCGACTCGTTGTTTTCCAACAAAATTGAAATACACGTTCCATAAAAAAAGCGTAATCAGTGAAATCATGAAAAGATATTGAGGCTGATCAGCTGACATTTCAGTAAAAAAAAAAAAAGTTATCTAAAAGAGCGAACACTATCTTTTCATGTAATTGATAGCTGCAGAAAATGGAAGCTAAGGGCACACAAACCTCTGATATTCTGCCATCTTGTAAAACAATGATCTGATCAACTCGAGGAAGAAAAGCGATGCCATGGGTCACAAGAACACGCGTCTAGTGAAAAGAATGAATGCATTGAACAAATATCAAGTATAAACTAATTAACAATTAGATTATGAGCTCGATATTTCTACGAGAGCGAATAATCTAATTGTTTTAGTAGAATTCTAACTGAAATTAACAAAAATAACGGTTTCCAATGATTTTTCCACGCATTATTGAACTTTACCCTTAAACAAAGTTGCGCGTATCGAACTGTCCTTGGCAAATTTGTAGTTGTTTACGTGCGCACCCGCTTTTTCAATAGTTTCAAGTTTTTAAAGTCAAGAAACCGTAAATGTGCTTCTTTTAGTTTACTCCGGAATTTAATTACCCGTTTACATCTAAATTTCCTTCCAAAACCTCGGAAAAACCATGAAAACATCGCATTTCGAAGAGGACCGACAGCCAACTGCACTCTAATGGCTGATAGTATACGAGTAGCTCAGCCAATCAGATTGCAGCATTTGCATTAGTATACTAGTAGAATTCTACTAATAGTATCTAAAAATGAAGTACAAGATGGATCCTTCTCGCTATGAACATATCCTCTATAATAATGACTTGTAATTACAAGTAATGTACTTTGTTGTTTGCAGACGGGCAAAATTCTTTTGAGCGCCCACACGAACGACGAACTAGCGAACCAACGAACGAACCAACGAGCGAACCAACGAACGACGAACTAGCCAACGAACGAACGGGCGAGCGAGCGAACCAACGAACGAACGAACGAACGAACAAACCAACTAACGAGCAAAAGAACGAACGAGCGAACCAACGACCGAGCCGACATTCTGCATATTCGAGAGAACGTGAACTATACAACTGCAATAAGGTAGTCTTATAAGCGAGGATGAATTTTTTTCGGCATTTCACTGTTAAGAAAACAGGTCTCCCCCTGCCTGCTGGGAGGTTCTCTAAGTTATGTATTCAGTGGGTTGCTTATAAATATGCAATATGTAAAGATTGGTTGTGGATAAAATCTCTTCTCGCACCGAAATTTCTTGTGTACCGCATAAAAGTACAGGGTTCGTAAACCGTCTTGAGATTAATTTTGCCCGAAAAAAATTGATTCTCCATGAAAACAATTCACCAGCTTTCCATTAGTGAGGTTAAAATGTTGCTGCTTACCGAGAATTTTTAGAAAGCATACAAAGTTCGTAACCTTGTTTGTTTAGACGACCGACGAAAATCCCGCCATTTTTTCAAACTTGGAGCCTGGCACACAGTCAAAGCTCGCGCATGCTTATTACGTTTTTTTCGCTCTGAATATAAGATCTGTATGGAGGATTCACTCTCTCACCTTGATAATCTCTCGGTGAAAGCTATACCATGCGCCGATGCAGGGGTATAGTACGAGTATGTTTATTGTCTGGGTTCCAAATGCTTACACCTTGAAATTTGACACGGTTAACCTCTAAAACACGTACTGTACTATTATTACGTTATTATTAGCATAAAGACTTACCTTCTTCCTCAGTTTTCCGCGTGGTCCTATTACTTTATCAAAGATGTGTTTCCCTACATGTGAATCCACAGCACTGAGTGGATCATCCAACAAGTACACATCAGCGTTAAAATACACAGCGCGAGCTAAGCTCACTCGCTGTTTCTGTCCACCACTAAGGTTTATGCCCTAAAGAAAGCAATGTAAACTTTAAGTACTGCAACAGAATCAAACGGGTTTAAACAGAGAGGAATGAGGAGAGGAAGAAGGAGGAGATAAGAAGAGAAAGAGGCGATGCGAACCCCGCCTGACAGGGCTTAACTTTGTTGAGCGGACGAGACGTGATGCTGTCCTTGTGGTATAGCGACTGTCAACTTGGAAAATGGATCGTCTGTAAACATTTTCATTCCTCTCATTTTTTCGCTCTATATTTTCCCAGCCAATATCAGCGATTTTTTCTCTCTTTGTTACCTTTTCTCATCTTTGAAATTAAAAAAAAAAAGTGCTTTCAGAGTCACCATAAAACAAGGACAGCATGACGTCTCGTCCGCTAAATAAAGTTGAACCCGGTTCGTCGTGGCTCGTATCTGGATGTGTGATCAAATACGAATGCCCCGTGTTGAAATAACTTCTTTTTCCCTTCCATTTCGAAGGCGATATTAAAGACTGCAGAACTCCCAGCCTTGTGTGATGTCGTTTCTTCTATTTCTCGACTATTTGTTCCTCATTTCGCTATGTCCGCATTCACGTATATTTATTTACAACATCGTATAAATAAACAGCGGAGCACGTCGTTCGAATTCTTCTCAATCCTCTTGACTTTTGGTCGTCTAAAACAATAACTTCGATCTTATTGCTATCTGTAGCTCAGTTAAAACCTTTCTGTCACTACTACAATCCGTCGCTATGACATTCCGCACTAAATTCCGCCATGTTTGTTTTGACCTGCGTCCCCCCCAAATAATCCCACAAGCGCTTGCGGCGAGACTTTGTCCCCAGGCTATCACTCTTTCCCAAAGTGAGCTATGCATACGAGAACAGGAAAAAGAAGCGAAGGCAGAGGGGGAAAAAGAAGAAGCGGACGAGGAACACTGGGACGAGTAAGATGATGAGGACCAGCAGCCGCAGCAGTGGCAGCGCGCAGTGCACAGTGTTCCCAGGGTACTAAACAGCTTCATAGTCAAGATACCTTTTCACCAATTTCTGTCAGGTCTCCTCCTGGTAAGATGTCAAGATCTGTTTGTAGAGCACAGGTGTAAAGCGCTTTAGCATAACGCTTGGAATCAAATGTTCTGCCAAACAGAATGTTCTCCCTAAGAGTAGCATTTTGAATCCACGCTTGCTGAGGTACATATGCTACGGAGCCCTGAAAAAGAAATGTGATTTATGGTCTTCAAAATATACTGAGAAAGATTCAGAATACAAGCTTAAAAACTTATCAAAGTCCTTTACATGCTAAATTCTATTAGCAGACACAACTGACCGTTAATTTTATTTAAAGAACAACTTACAGTTTAAATATTTACAAAACCCGCTTATAGCATAGTTAATCTAGGCGGGTTCAGTGTACTATTTACAGTCATATTGACCGAGCAGAAAGTGATTTTGAAACAGCTGCTAAATAAATACACACATACATTAACAGTTAATCAAGTACAAAGTTAAAAAGGTAAAGCAAATTGAAAGGTGTAAAGTAGATATACGGCTAAATGCGAAGTTGAAAGCTATAGTGTATAATAATTACTTGTGTTTAAATTCAGTATTAGAATGGACATCAACATATTAGTATATACACACTCAGTGATCTTGGCGTTTTAAGCAATCTGATTGGTTCGCTATCTCTGGCTAATTAACAATTATTCCTAGAGCCCGAATGGGCTCCGAGTCAATAACCTATGAGGCCGAAGGCCGAATGGGCTATTGACTCAGAGGCCATGAGGGCGAGAGGAATAATTGATTTAGTAAAATCCAACTAGTTGGTCAAAAAACTATCGAGACGAAACATCTTTCGCTAGTTAACGAGATTCAACCGCCATTGTTTTGGTTTTCAAAGCTGGCGATTTTCGCTACTAGTGGGCTATAACAGATAGCCTACTAGTAGCTCAACCAATCAGAACGCAGCATTGATAATAGACCACTAGTTGGATTTTACTAATTAACAATTAGATTATGTGAGCATTATTCACCCCCTACCGAGTGAATAATGCGTAAGCCAAACAAAAATAGAGCATACTTTTGAATAAAGCATACTTTTGATTCACACTGATTTGAACGGTGTTTAAGGACCATTATTCTAGACTGTCACGAGGTTTTTTCGAAGATTGAATATAGATATTCCATGTTCAAAGATTCTGTAAATAGTTTCGCGAATTCGCGCATGCTTTGTACAGCTTGCACGTTTTCCGAGCATGAATTGAGAGGCCAATTAAATCGATTTTAATGGTTTCCTTCTGAAATGTTGTTGAGATCACTTCCTGTGTATATACTAAAACAATTATTCTTCTCAATCTCGGTGAATAGTGGCAGAATATTTACCTCGATTTCAAAGAATAATTGTTAAATAGTCCTCAATTTCAATATAGTTAAATGGAATTTAACATAGTTAACGACTAGGAGCTTATCTTGTTTGCAGGTGGTGTTAGTGCTTTGGGCCATCTGCTAGCGTTTAATGTGTTATGTAGCGTTTGTGATATAGTCTGTGAATGTACAGAGTTGTGGCCAGGAGGTAGTCTGGTCAGTGGCATTCTTTGTAAGCGTTGGCCAATGTTCTGGCCGTGTATTAGCGTTTGTTTAGCGTTGTTGTAGTCCACAGCGTTTGCAGCAGTCATATGGCAGTGGGAGTCCCGGGGCTGACTTTGTCCAGCGGTATTCTGGGTTAGTTCATGCGTTGTCATCCCATGTGCTTGCAGCGTGTTTATAACTCTGTTAGTGTGGCGTTTGTGGGTTTAGTAGTTTTGGTAGTTTAGTGGTTCTCGGTGTTCCCTCCCTCTCCCCCCTCCCCCCTAAATAATTTTCTCTCCACTGAGCCATCTGGCTCGAGTGTGACGGGTGCCTGAGGGGGGCTTGGCGCGGGGGGCTCGTGGCTTGGTTGCGGGTCGGGCAGGCCAGTCGGGTGTTCTAGTGCCTTGGGGTTGTGATTGCGGTTGCAGCCCCCGGGTTTCTTGGGCACCTACCCTCCAATAGCGACTTGGGCGTTAAAGTACAGTTAGAAGCAACTTATGAATTTTCCTTTTAAATGCTCTTTTCGTGAGCTTACGCCAATCGTCATGTTCAATATAGCTAATCTGCAAATCTGATTGGTACACTTATCGGTTACAATTTGGTAAAAAAAAAAACACTCTCGCTTAAAAATGTCGTATTGGAAATTTTAGTCTTTGGCTTTAAAATACAGAAAATACCACGTTATTGTTAAACACTGCTTTTCTCAATAGACGTATTCGGCTAACGTCTTTGTTGCCACCCAAATCAGACCACGTGATGATTCATTTGAGAAGTTACAATTGTGCAATTTGTCACATACAACTGAGTGCATGAGGGTTTTGGCAAACACAACTTTATTAACCTCCCAAATGAATTATCACCACATGATCTGAATTGGGTGGCAACAACGATGTAAACACGTTGGTGAATCTGTCTATAGTGTCTACAAACAGCGACACAGTTCTTGCAATTGCTTCTTATGGGCACTATATCTACTTTACTGCGCCTCTTTGTCTTATAAGCTGTATTACTCTCAGAAAACTGTTTGCATTTTGGCCTTTCGGTTCACTTTTCCCACGACCAAATGTCAATCATTCATATTTTCACGAAAAAATGGAAGTTAATGTTTTAAAATTACTAATTGTAAATTAATAAGAAACTAAAGGTCATCTCCCAGTTTCCCTTCGGTCGAACCTAACTTCAAACAATTTCTTCCACTATTTCTAAATAAATGTATAGACTTTAACAATTGTTAGTACCTTAACGTTAACTTTCCCATCAAGTTTTTCGGTTTCCCCAAGAAGAGCAGAAAGCAGGGTTGATTTTCCACATCCAACCTGACCAACCACTGCAACAAGTGAACCGCTTGGAATGTTTACGTTGATACTGCGGGAAAAACAATGAAACATCACCATACCGACAAAGCACCAGTAGACACAACATGATGGACCTCTGACCAATACTCACTCTGTTAAGACAGGTTTGCCGCTCTTGTCCCAGCTGAATGCTCCATTCTCAATATGAATGTCTTGCGTACTGACTAAAAACCAATGGAAAAAGAAAGAAATTCTTTAAGTCAAGTCTGAAGAGCACTGAGTTGATTAATTGCATGTATGTACAAACCTAAACAAGCTGCAATCTGAAGCTATGCGCTTATTAACCCCGCACGATGCCACCACACCACCTGCATTCTAATAGCCTGAGTTAACATTCAAAAAAATTGCTCCAATTCAAGTTCTTAAATTGACACGACTCACTATGATCTGGCATAGTCCTCTCTACATTATCTGCATCAAGTTCCTCCAAACTTAGAAACTCTGTCAAACGCTTTAGGGAAACTCTGGCCTAAAGAACGAAGGGATTAAATCATTTCAAATTTTAGATTAGTAGAATTTAACAAGTAATATAAAATACAACTGCTAAAATCTGATTGGCTGAGCTATTGTGCAATATCAGTACCATTAGCGTGAGGTAGCAGCCTGTCATACATATGAAGTGGTGACTTTTAATTTTCTCGTTTTTCGTAAGTTTCGGGGAAACGTTAAGAAAAGGATGCAAAAGTAAAGTGCAAAATTCAAAGGACAACTCATTCCTCACCATTTTTCTAAAGCATGATCTTTCACAGAAAGTAGAGAATAGGAAACGGTCATCTGATGAAAATTTTGGTTACAATTGTACTTAAACAATTAAAAAAATCTCCTCTTGATTTTTAAGAGGTTACAGTCAATTCGACTTTTGGGCCTCATCAACTGATAATTTACATATAGATCTCAAGTACATACAGAAAAGTACAGAAAAGAAGAGCCTAATGAATAAAAGCTAAATAAAATATAAGGCAGATTAAAAAACTTCAATTTATGTCCTGTCAGTTAACAAGATATTAATCTCCGATCATACACTCCCTCCCTGTATTTAGACGCGGGGAAGGAGAGCGTTATTTTTTTCCTTCTCCCTTTGTCCCTTTCGCAGGTTAACACGACATATGAAACCAACACTGTCTTGCAAAGCAAATATAAAAGGTTACAGTTTGCAAGGCCTAAGACAGCAATATGGCATTTAACTACATGTACTTGAGGGTAAAAAAATTATTAATTTATTAATAAGTTTAGTGATTTTTGTGTACGTGTGAAGCTAGATATTAATAATACTTGTTATTTATTACCTGGATCAGACTAATTATCACATTTGGAAGCATGACCAGTGGAAAACGTAGAATGTTGAAGAGCGAAATTGCAACAAATGCTTTAGAAGCTGTTAGCTCATTGCCAGTCAGTACGTAGATGGCGAAGGTAGCTATTGATACCTGTCATAACAAATTATTACGATTATTATACATTGTAGTCACCATCTGTCTTCTCATTGGCTAAAAGCCTACAGTTCATTCTGGGAAACAGCGCAACCTACAGACACTTACTAACCAAGAAAGAGGTCTTTACAAAGAAATATCAACCAAGACCTTGCAATATTTACCGAGTGATAGCAAGGTCCATACAGCAAAGTTAAGGTTTGAGATATTCCCAAAAAGACTGAACATTCGAGGTTAATAATTTGTTTATTATATTGCTTTTTTGCTATGATTTAGCAGGCCTGTAATCAGCCAGTGGGCATTATGGGAGAATAATGCCTTAGAATTGGCCAGAGCGTTTGTCATATCAGCTACAAATACAAGTCACATAACAAGGATGAGTATCGCACAAATTATACATTATGTACTTAATAAACAATATCTAACCACCAGTCTATCAGAGCTACCATAGAGTCAGTGATGTCAGAAGTAACTCTAAAAAGATAATTTTTCAGCACAAAAAGACAACTGTTACATTACGGATGGGTCACTATTAATAACAGAAACTGATTTCTGACTAGATTTCTGCTTGTTTTTCAGTCGGCCATCAATACAAGCACCTTTTCCTTTCCTTCCTGTAGTGTCATTGTTACGAAAAATTGTGACGTGACTTGCGTGACTGTCTAGAATTGTCTAGAAGTTTCGTGCACATTTAATTAGTATTGTATCAGGGTGATTCAGCAATTCTTTTTTTAGTCGTTCACGAATGATGCTGTAAATAGTTTTATGTTGTAATATTACTTTATTTAGTAGAGCCGGAAAGTTCTAGAATCTTATGCTGTAAAGTATATAAGCGAATCGGTGTAGTTTTTAGGTGGTTTTTCCCTGGAGTGTTTTTGAGAGAATAATCTCGTGAGTCTGTAGTGTTTATTGAAGTGTGACAAAGGTCGCGTGTAAAGTTTGATGGAGACCGTGTTTGTTAAAGTGAGACAGAGGTCACGTGGATATCTGGCTGAGGCCATGTTTATGTAACAGTGACGGAGGTTGAAGAATAATTTGCAAGCCTAGCGTGAGCTTGTCATGAAGTTTTGTGTGGAATTACTACGTTCGTTTGGAATAAATAATCTTGTTGCTGTTCCGACAACCCTGCGTTCTGTTTAGACTACAAACTACCTACCACTTCAAACAACGAACTCGCAACAGTCATGCTATGAATTCCAATCCATGACCAAGTCAATAACTCGTTAATTTACCTTTGCCGAATTGCTTTACACATTCGTACAGCTACAGCTGTAGTTATGATTTCCTTACAAGTGGTTCACAACTTTTCTTTTTTTTCCCTTTACTTACCATAAATGGTGCACATGTGAAGGTAAATGCAAATGATGCATTAAGATAAGCGGAATTTTTTAAGTGCCGCAACTCCTTTTTGCGAAATTTAGAGATCATTTTCATGAATGATGTCTCCCAGGCATAAAGCTTCAGGACCTAAGGAGAGAGCCAGCACTCATTATAGTTCATCACTAAATTTTCTCTGATTCTTATGGGTTTAAATTGATCATGTGATGCCATAGTGTTCAACCCTGGAGAGACACTATCAGCCCTTATATAGTTCACCACTAAATTTTCTCCAATTCTTACAGGTTTAAATTGATCACATGACGTGATAGTGTTCATGCGCAGAGAGACACTATCAGCCTACAGAGTACGCCTGAGGAAAACACACGTATGGATATAGTAGTCATATGTAACAATTTTTCCTTGAACAGGTGAGGCATATAAAAATTAAACAATTGAAATTGTATTCAGTGGGGTTTTGTCTGTTTTCTTTTTCCATTTTACATTTGAAGGCTTCGGTGGAAAAAGGGCGTTAGGTTTTTTACTCAAAAATGAAATTTATCAAAAATGCTCCAAATTTCGCATGCAGTTTTGTTTAGGTGCGTTAGACAATGTTCTGCATGTTTTTTTGCTGAAGTTTGTTTCGTTTTCGATATATTACGTATGCAAAAAACCCTGTATTTGTTGTCATGTCAGCACGTGACCGCAAAGACGGTAATTTCACTTAAAATCCAGCAAAATATTGATCTTTTTGTGACCTCAAAAAATGTTGATGTCAGGTTAAAACCGTTAAAACTTTTATTTCACGTTAACGTGCGACCGCAAAGACGTTGATTTCACTCAAATTACAGCCAAATGTTAATTTCACGCGATGGCGAAAGCTAGACAATGTTGATATCAGGTCATTTACAGAGACTTAAAATTTTGATTTCACATTATCACGCCACCGCAAGGACTTAAACCTTTAGGGTTTTACTTAGGGTTAGGGTTACCGCTCGAAACTAGGGCTAGCGTTGAAGGGTTAGGGTCACGGAACAAGATTAGGCTTAGAGTTAACGCTTAGGGCTACCGCTTGAAACTAGGGTTACCTCTTGAAATAGGCTTACCGCTTGAAACTAGGGTTACGGAACAAGGTTAGGCTTAGAGTTAACGCTTAGGACTACCGCTTGAAACTAGGGTTACCGCTTAAAACTAGGGTTACTGCTTGAAACTAGGGTTACGGAACAAGGTTGTGCTTAGAGTTAACGCTTAGGGCTACCGCTTGAAACTAGGGTTACCGCTTAAAACTAGGGTTACCGCTCTAAACTAGGGTTACGGAACAAGGTTAGGCTTAGAGTTAACGCTTAGGGCTACCGCTTGAAACTAGGGTTACCGCTTGAAATAGGGTTACCGCTTGAAACTAGGGTTACGGAACAAGGTTAGGAGACTTAGAGTTAACGTTTAGTGTTACCGTTTGAAACTAGGGTTAGCGTTGAAGGGTGAGGGTTATTGCCTAGGGTTAGCACTAGCGTTTCATTGTTAGGGTTAGCGCTTCGGATAACGTTAGAGTTAAGGTCAGGACGCGTTAGGGTTAGTGCGCTGTTAGGCCAAGGAAAACAATCAAGATGTAACCTTAAAAAATGTTGATTTCAGGTTTTTTAAACCGTTAAAATTGTGATTTCACGTTATCACGCGACCGCAAAGACGTTAATTTCACTCAAGTTACAGCCAAGTGTTCACTTTACGTGATTTCACGTTAAGGCATGACGGCAAGGATGTTGATTTCACTTCAAATCCAGCAAGCTGTTCATTTCACCCAGCACGTAAACTCGAAAACGGCGATTTCGGGCCTAAATAGGTTAAAATGTTGATTTCACTTTAAAGCGTCACAGCAAGGATCTCTATTTCATTTTAACTGCCTGCAACGTATAAGCTTAAAAATGTAGGGCTGACAGATTAACAGATTAACCCTTCTGTGCAACGTACAGGTCTCTCTCCTTACATCTGCATGGCCCCTGATCCCAGAAGTTTAAAACACTACAAATCATGCCGATTTGAAGTAAAATCAACGCAACCTGGATCACAGATCTATGTTTGAATCAATCGATCGCTTCCTGTTGGCCATTATTATGTTGGAATAAAAAAGGAAAAAAAACACGCTCTGTAATTAGTTAAATATTATTGTGATTTACGGAGTCTTGTCTTGTCTTGTCTTGTCTTGGCAAGCTTGTCTTGCCGAACGTGATCGAAATGCATGCCGGGAAGGTTCTGTTACACCTCGTGCGCGGGTAAACATGGAGGATGATGCAAGAAAAATTTTATAAGTCTAAAAGCAGTTCTCATTTTCCAAACTTTGAAGCTAGCAACGCTTGGCAAATGGGCCACAACTCACGACAGGGTTTTATTCTTGGGCAAGAACTGCTCTTGGACTTTGCTGCCTGGATCGACCTGACTTCGAACGCTGATAACTGACTTGCCGCTGATATCAGTTGCGTTGGAAGTTACAGAACACGTTTTGCTTCTTTAAAACATGCTGGTGACTTACGGGTTATCAAGGCTTTAGGATGCCTATCAACCACCAGGCAGGCTACAAGGTACTTAAAAACAATGCTTAAGATATTAGTCGAAAGAGCTGTACTGCATCATGCATCACTTCTCTTTGCTTTGACGCTCAATCGAAATTCACGTGTTGTCTCACGTCAAAATAACCTGTATAAAAAAATCTCTCCAGATTCCCGCTGAATACGCATTTTTTTTAAAATAGATATCTTCATTTTTGAAAAAAGAAAAGGAACAGAGCGAAAAAAAAAATTGAGCGACCTCGTATCGAACCGGCGTCACAGCAAAACAAATTCGAATCTGGCCCGTTCAGCGCCTCATCCGCTTGTGCTAACCAAGCAGTAGTAAAAGCTTAAGGCATTATAGTGAGTTGATCGCTTAGCGAAACAAAAGGTTTCTTTTGTTTTTCATTCAACAAAAGGTCCCCAGAGGATGCCCTTGGAAAAATGTGTTTTTTTGCATACGTAATATCTAAAAAAGGAAGCAAACTTCAGGGAAAAAAAACATGCAGAACATTGTTTGACACACGGAAACAAAACTGCATGCGAAATTTGGAGCGTTTTTGACAAAGTTCACTTTTCAGTAAAAAACCTAACGCCCTTTTTCCACCGAAGCCTTCATTTGTCTTTACAGCTTTCATCTAAAAAAGTTGAAAGTAATTCAATATGATTTTTGAACTGTTGCAGGGAAGAAAATGTAGTGGTGAACAATAAAGACAATAGCGTGTTTGTCTCAGAACTATCAGTCTGATAGTGGCCCTTGGGAATTTGATGTTCTTAAAACTAGCATATTTGCCCTCGAAGCTTCGCTTCTCATGTAAATATTTGTTTTAAGAAAATCAAATTTCCATAGGGCAACTGTCAGCGGATAGTTCCTCGACAGAAACACTCTTGACTATTGTTTAAATATACAAATAGTACTTCCTGGAGAAAGTATGTGTATATGCATGGAGATTATCCCATTACCCATAGCACTCTATATTGGACAAGGAGTGTTTCTACTCCCTAAATGGGATGTTAGTCTGAATAGGGTTACTCCCATCTGCCATCCTGCTCCCATCAATTCTCCATTAGTCATTTCTGCACCTAAGCAGGAAGAGCTGATTAAGAAGCAATAGGAGTCCAAGAAACTTGTTGTGTCCAGGACCAGAACAGAAATCAAACATTTCTAAGCTACACGCTTACAAACTAGAAGTTGATATAAAGGTACATTGAAACCTGTAACGAGTCGGGGAAGCTGACAAGTGCTTCAATGCTCTGACCAACAGCTTATCAGTGCATCAATTGCCAGCTTCATAAATAACTGAGCTGGTTAATTTACCTCTATCAGCTTCATGATGATTAATACATGTAGTACACTTTTTTTTATAAAATATCTCCTTTTCAAACCTTTTTTTATAGCAGAAATGATCCTGCCCTGTCTGAACCCATATCACTCAATCCAGAGTCCTGGGCAATTACAATCTGCCCATCTATTACAACAGAACCTCCCGTAATTTAGATGGTATGCACTATAGTAATACCTTAATTCCATTTAGAATCTCATTCATCATCTTGAGCCGTAAGTCTTTAGCACCCATTTGTTTGACCTACAAAATCAATTTAACAGAGACTAGCTAAGCTCACTCAGACAAATTTTCTGCCATAATTGAACAAAACACAAAACAAAAGCAGCATTTATTTAATACATATTTATTTATTAACATTGAACAGCTTCATAACTTTTTGGTTCCAGAAAATGTCCAAGCTGCCCCACGGAAGGCCAATCAAAATCCCAAGGGTGTGTGTGTGTGTGTGGGTGGGGGGTGGGGGGGGGGGGGGCAGGAGAAGGGAGGGAAAGAGGAGGGAAGGGGAGGGAGGGGAGGGTTGACTGTTGGGAAGGGCATAAATGTTTTCTGGCACAACACATTATCAAAGTCATCATCAATACACGAGCTCCCACAATCAGACGCTTTGGCCTTAAAGGTTGATAGAGCAGGGCGGATGTGAGACATGGGGAAGGAGGCATTAGCGACCCTGCAAGCAGCTAGTACAAGAGGAATTATCATGCTGCAGCAATCGTTGGAATACTTACGAAACCTGATACTTACATGTACTAATTAATAAGGACAGAAAGGGAAAAAGCTTGATAATCCAGCAAGCAATGGCGTTACTTCACGGACAACAAGTGAGCGAATGGTAAAGTAAACCACAATGCGCCCCGACTCCCTGCCAGGAAAGAGCTGAAAGATGGCCCCTGGCCTTTGTAGAAAGACTAATTCTGACTGGCATCATTTCATAGTTAACCTTGCGTTAATTACATTCAGCCACATTAATCATGCCAAATAGAAAACTACCTACCTGAAGCTTTCTTGCAAGTCTACTAATTAAGATATTTGAGGGAATCAAGAGCAACATGACCCCAAGACCAGCCAGAATGGATACACCCATTGTATTATACAGGAAATACAGGGAAATGATGATTTGGAGTGGACCTGACCACAAGACGTTCACATAGGTAAGAAGATCCATGAGTCGCTGGGCATCCACTGACATCAAGTTCACCATTTCTCCAGCTGTAGATTCTTTACGTGAATTGTTATTCAGGAGAAGAGCCTAATGACAATAAACAAAGTTTAAAAAATAAACTAAATACATGCACGTGTGCCTATGGCAGTGGTGCTGCTCTCTTTTATTTCAACAGGGCTTGGCGTACAGACATACGTACGGACAGTCACATGATGACGTGGGGCTCTGCTCATGTGACATGTACTAAAGGTGTGCAGGAGCCCCGCTACAACCCAGAAACTAATTTTAATTAATTATAACTGTGCAGTACACATTCCTTACCTTTGAGTAAACCATGCCTAAAACAGCTGTTCTCAGTTGCAATCCAAGAGTAAAACAAATTTGAAAGTACTGTTGAAGGGCAAGAGACTGGACTAGAGCAACCATAAACATGCTGATGCCAAAGACTTACCCTCGCCATACATCAGGATTGTCATTATCCTCTACGTAACCAATTAATAACCTACAAAATAGTAATTAAAAATTTAAAATGTAATTGGTTTAATAAAATAAATTAAGTACTTAAAAATAAACTCGTGGCTAGTGTTATGAAGCTCTTTTCATCCTGGCCAAGGGACTCATTGGAGACCTTTCTGCTTGGCAAACTCAACTCATGGGAATTTTTAGTTAGCCAGTGGCTGTTATATCAACTTGGACCTATTTGAAGCATATGGGAAGCAACATGAAATGGCCTGTTTTTCAGACCATATATTTTCCATGCCCATGTTTTATATCGGGAAGTCTTAATATCCCTGCAAAGTTCAGCCCTTGGTTTAGTAATATCAAGAAAAAAATACTAAGGTTGAGCCATTTTTGCCAAGAAAAATCTTACAAGAAGATGACTAATCTGGCCACTTCTGGTTAAAGTTTCAACAAAGCGTGGCGGTAAAAAATCAGCTGTTTAATTTCGATTAATACCTTTCTTCTTCTAAGTTATGATTTTAGAGACTCTGAAGCTAGATGTAACCGAAAAGACTTGCCACTAAATAGCAAATTTTCATGTGTTTTTTGGGACCGATCAGATTTTGGTCCGGCAAAAGTACGGTTATAAATCACGTGGAAGTAGTCTTGAAAATTTATACGGACAATGGAGCGGCTGTGAAGAAGGATACATTGTGTACCTAACAACCCATCTCTTGCTGGTTAATAACAATCTATCATGGGATCTTTTTTGCTCTAAACTACAATATTAAGTTTATCATAATAATTGAATAACAAGCCTGTGGCTCCAAGTAATGAAGCGCTAATTAAATCAGGAAATAAGCCAAGCTTTGTGGCCCCATTTCGTATTATAATCCACCTATTTGGGACTTCTTTTCTGAAGGAAAACAGCTTAGCAGTCATTCTAAATGCAATCACAACGTTCCTCGCGAGACTGCTTGAAAATCGCTTTGAACCTTTAGGAGATTTCAAATACATACAATTGTACCTAATTACAGTCTCATTCTTCCAGTCTATATATGAAAAGTGTCAAACTGTCTGGATAAATTCTATTACTATACTGAAATGCTTACCTGGCTTCAGGTTTAGAGCCATGCCCCTTTCCTCTATTAATCTCTTGAAAAATTAAAGTCCTTAGCTCAGCGATAAATTGGTCGTGAGTGCGTCGTTGCTGCAAGTAATGAAAATTCAGGTCGATTCATGCGTACGTGGCGAGGTCGCGTTATGCCAACTTATCTGTAGTTTGCTGAACTCCTGAAACATGCTATCTGAAACGTCAGCGGTAACTTTCTTTTCGGTTTCTTCAATTTTTCTTTTCGCCTTGATTTTCTTGATAGAAACGGTGTTGACATGGTCCACTTTGGTCACGCAAACTGCTGCATTTTCGGAGGTGACGTGGCAAATAGCAATCGTCTTTAATTCACCCTTTGTAATGCCAGGCAAGCCAGCTTGGTAAGCCAGCTTGGTTGAGAATCAACTTCCGTATGCTCATTTTTTAAAATAACAAATCAACCGACAGGATGTCATGCAGTGCTGGCCATACATTTTTTCCCCCTGTTGCGTTTTATCAGTTTACGACAGATTGAAGTAAACATGTAATGTAGTAAGTGGCGCATTCAGATTCTATGCAAAAGCAACTACCTAGCGCATAGCACAGTCGCGGCCTAATGGTTAGGTGGAGAGACCCCGGATGGAGCGCTCCTAAATACTAAAGCGTCGCCATGTCGTCTTGGGAAAGGCAATTTTCTTTCACAATCCCTCTCTCCACCAAATGTATAAATGGGAGCCGGTAATTATCATCCAGAGATGAGAGGAAGAGCAGTAAGCAATTTAATCTCCAGCAGGTATGAGACACTGGGCCTGGTGACGACTTTACCATACCTCAGCAAGCATACGGTCGTCCTGAGGATTATCGCTTCTCACCATTGAAATCGGAGTATACCAGCAATTGTACAGCTAGGGTGCCAAAAAAGTTCAAGTTCATAAGTACTCCAAGAAAGCTGAAATACTGTATTTCCCCAGTTATCAAAGCAGTGAAGGAAAATCCACTCCTCCTCTGTCCAATCTTTGGTATACAGTACACTGATTTAGTCTGCTTACCACCATGGAACTGCGTCGACTAAGAAAGCAATAAAGGAATAGAGAAAGGGAAAGTGTTTTAGTAAGACATTTTCTAGCAATTTTGTCGGACATTCAGCAACTTGGCGGGGAAAACGGATCATCTTAGACATTCCCAATACCAATTCGTAGGCCGTTTGTACAGGGGGACTGGGTATTAATAAATAGTCTGTACATAACATCCATTTATAGTTCTTCAGGTTCTCATAAAAGTTCTATACCAATCATTCTCAGAAGTATCAAGGAGCAGAATCTAGACGAGAAAAACTGAATTCCAAGTCAATCAAAGCCAGCAAACTACAGATAAGTTGGCATATCGTGACCCCGTCACGTACACAAGAATCGACCTGAATTTGCATTACTCGCCACAAAGATGCACTCATGACCAATTTATAATTATCGCTGAGCTAAGGTTTTTAATGTTGATTCACTTTCAAGAGATTATAGGAAAGGGACATGCCTCTAAACCTGAAGCCAGGTAAGCATTTATAGTAAGAGAATTTATCCAGACGCTTTTTGCATATAGACTGGAAAAGTGAGACTGCAATTAAGTACAATTGCCATGTATTTGAAATCTAAAGAATCAAAGCGATTTTCAAGTAGTCTCGTGACAGATGTTGTGATTACATTTAGAACGACTGCTAGGCTGTTTTCCTTCGGAAAGAAGTCCCAAATAGGTGGATTGTAATACGAAATGGGACTACAAAGCTTGACTTATTTCCTGATTTAATAAGTGCTTCATTACTTGGAGCCACAGGCTTGTTATTCATGATTGCAGTTTAGATCGAAAAAGATGCAATGGTAGATTGTTATTAACCGGCAAGAGATGGGTTGTTAGGTATACAATATATCCTCGTTCACAGCCGCTCCATTACCCGTATAATTTCCAAGACAACTTGCACGTAATTTAAAACCGTACCGTTGCCGGACCAAAATCTGATCGGTCCCAAAAAACACATGAAAATTTGTTATTTAATTGCAAGTCTTTTCGGTTGCATCTAGCTTCAGAGTCTCTAAAATCATAACTTAGAAGAAGAAAGGTATTAATCGAAATTAAACAGCTGATTTTTACCGCCACGCTTTGTTGAAACTTAAACTGGAAGTGGCCAGGTTAGTCATCTTCTTGTAAGATTTTTCTTGGTAAAAATGCCTCAACCTTAGTATTTTTTTCTTGATATTACTAAACCAAGGGCTGAACTTTGCAGGGATATTAAGACTTCCCGATATAAAACATGGGCATGGAAAATATAAGGTCTGAAAACAGGCCATTTCATGTTGCTTCCCATATGCTTCAAATAGGTCCAAGTTGACATAACAGCCACTGGCTAACGAGAAATTCCCATGAGTTGATTTGTTTACCCATAAAAGGCTAAGAATAGGGCATTACAAAGATAGTTTTCTTTTTGTCTAAAATTAATTGTACGTTGCTAAAAGAGAGATTGAAAGTGGCCAAATTGCACTGAAAATCAGCCTCTGGGGACCCCTGAGGGGCTGATATCCAGAACTCGGCTAAAAAAAGTTCATTGAAGCTGAAACTTTGGCATATTACATAAGTCCACATAACAAGATTGTGTACCAATTTTAAGCGAAATCGGCCGACCCTCATTTCCAAGTCTGCCCCGGTCTCTCAGGCAGAAGCTCTTAAAGTGCCTATGAAGTAAAAAATAATTGCTGCTTATTTGAAAGGCTTTTCAAAGTAAAGAAGAATGGCGTTTTCCTTTTGGGAATATCTTTTTTATTTTTAGAGATATTTACGTTTTTGTATTATGCAAATGAGGAAAGTGGTGACATCATAGGTGGTTTCACTGAAACAGTGCAACACTCAATCAAGGATATCTCCAGAAATATTGGAGCAGTGTTCTTCAAACTTGGCACCCGAAACGTACATCACAAAAGAAACAGAATGACACCTACTATGTTGCTGCCATGGCAACACTCTCGGCTCCAGTCTCTTTCCGTGAAAAACCAAATATCCCCAATTGCAATCTTTTAACGTGGGACAGAGGGTCTAGCTCGGCACACAAATGGTTCCCATATTGCCTTAACTATCCCCACTAGGTTGTTGTGAGTGGATGATCCTTGTTTAGGATAAAATCTGGAAATTTTAGTCTCAATTAAAACAGGACCAGCGGCATAACTGTTGTCATGGCAACGGCACGACAGGTGTCATTTGGCTTCTTTTGTGATGTACAGTCGTGATGCCAAGTTTGAAGAACACCGCTTTAATATTTCCAGAGATATTCTATATTGAGTGTTGTACTGTATTAGTGAAACCACCTATGACGTCATCATTTTACTCACAAAAACGTAAATATCTCTAAAACGAAAACAGATATTCTAAAAAGAAAAACGCCATTCTTCTATACTTTAAAAGGCCTTTTAAATAAGCAGCAATCATTTTTTACTTCATAGGCACTTTAAGTGATTTACTGCATTAGCAATACAGCTTGCTTGGTCAAGAGCGAACACACTTTGGAAAACTTGTAAAATATAACCTTAACTTTTACAGTTTGGATATTTTTGCCCAAATGCCGAACTTATTTTCAATCCGCAAGAAAAGAACATTACTGAAGTGAAATGGTGATTATAGTTGTATACTTCTTGGTTTGTCTCTCCAGATGGAATGATTTGCATTTAAAATGGTTCTTTCAATAAACCTATATTGTAATTCATTCTATTTTGTAATTCATTCTATTTAAGAAAAAAAAATGAGATTACTATTTTGACTTTATGCAAAATCATTTTTTCCCTTTGAATAGTAGGATAGCACGGCGGAAAAACCGCTTATTGGCTGAAAACTCCGTTGCCTTGGAGCATGCTCAAGCGCTTAAATCCGCTGACAATTTGCGGGAGCTAGTTTCGAAAATGTCTGAACATTTTGTAAATGGGAGCATCGAACAGCAACGATTATTTTGGATTTTTCCCCAGATGGAACTTCTGCCTGTCGTAGTATGTCTCAAATGTTAGCCTGGTTTTGTCGCTTTCTTCGAGTGTTATTCCTGGTTATTATTTCTTTTGTCCGTTGGTGGTGTTCATTCCGTGCCAAGCCGAAGCATTTGCTTTGCTTACTGACAATAGTCTTCTGCTGCAGATTTTGGTGTGCAGATGAGTTAACACAGTTAACACGGCATAATTGAAAGGTAAGCCAAGTTTTCTTTCCTTTCTTTCCGTAAATGGTTGATCTTTGTAAGTGGCACAATTTTCTAATTCGCGTGCGGCTTCCGGAACTCTTTTGCTCGATGAGTCTAAATTTTTAAAAGTTGAAGATTTTGCTCGCTATCGTTTGAATTACCCGTCATATCTTGACTTGCCTCTGGGAAGAGACCCATTTGGCTTTTGTTCTTCATGTCCATATAAAAATAATAAGCGACGAAAGCTGTTGACACTGTACTGCAAGAATCTGATGTGACAAATGCACACTAGGTTTTTTTTGTTGTTAGGGCTAATTGCATGGTTTTGAAAGAGTTTCTAACTTATCTTATGAATTTTTTTGGACCTGAAGACAGATGTTTTTGAGGTTAATTACAGTCTGATGATCATGAGTTAATAAATTAAACTTTCCAATTACAAACCTAGCAAAATGACTGAGGTATTCACTAGGAGATTGGGGGTCTCATTCAGATGGTTGAAAGAAGTTGTATAGTGTTCAATGCTCTACACAGTATTGTATAGTGTATAAACAAGGAAGATACTAAGTTAATGACATTTCTTCTTGCATTGTAATAAGTATTCAAAGGGTGAAGCCAAAATAAAGTTAAATTTAATTTAACATGTTTTCCTCTCTTTTTACACACTTAGACCTCAAACTTTCCTCCTTTCTTTTAATGGCTTGGTTCTCTCACTGGAGACATTGTGGCGTGACCATTTACATCAACTTGTTAATGTCAATTGGTACCTGTCAAAACAAGGTATTGGCTGACTAGTCTCACATGACCTATAGTTTGGTACACAACTTGGTTGGGATTTGACTTCTTAAAAATTTACAAGTACAACATAATCCCAGGGGGAGGGGGTACTTAACATAGTTTAATTTGGGGAGGCTCCGCCCTGAGGTCCAATCCTTTGCCCTTTTATATACCATTTTGCCATAAAAGGTACCCCTTTTATATACCTTTTATTGAAAAAAGGTACTCCTTTCACATAACCACGTGCAACTCTGTCTTATGAATAAATTGCTGAGAATTGTCATTTTCATGTTGTACTTAATAAATAAACTGATATAGCCATAAGGAGCATCTATTCGAAATATTTTGATCAAAGGCCCTTTTAAATACCTAAATGACCAATTTCCCTACCCTTTTATATACCTGAAGCCTGAAAAAGGTACCCCTTTCAGGCAGAGCCTCCCCATATAGGCCATTACTAATTTACAGGGAGTACCCCACCCCTGATCATAATATTTTGGTGTGGAAGTTTATGCGATATTTCTTAATTATTCTTTGAAATCGAGGTGAATTTTGGCTGTGATTCCCTGACATTAACAAGTTCTTAGTATATACACACAAAGTGATCTCAACAACAGTTGAAAAGGACTGTTAAAAGTTAATTTAATTGACCTCTTAATTTCCCATGCATCAAAAATGTGCAAGTGGCATGACGTATGTGTGCAATTATTTACAGAATCTTTTAACTTGGCATGTAATTTTCACTTTAATCTACCAGTAGGTTGTGAATAATTTTACATAAGTTTTTAAAATACGGCTAATGGGTTAATATTCAAAAAATCAATTCAGTGCAATATTCTAATAATTAATTCATTAATGTAACCTTGAGGGGTACGCTTCACTTGGTTTGACTGTTACTGTGTAGATAGTCTGTATATACAGTCATATAGTCATAATAAGTTGTGGCTTCTATATTAAATTGTTAATGCCTGAACTGTGTTTTTAAATAAAGATGAGAATGATGATAGAGAATTCGGTCTTTTTGTTTGGGTATGGGAGAGGTTAACGAAATGACGGGTGACGAAATTAGTTAATTTCTAGAACAATATGCAAGTATTAAACCTATTTCTATGACATAAATTGCCAGATAGTGTTGCACTGGCATTATTCTGGGATTATTTGATGCATTCCTCATTAAAACCAGTTTTGAAAATGTTTTCTTAGAGAGTAACAGCCTCTAACCAGCCCTTATTAGTTTACTATTCAAATGTGAGGTAGCTACTCTTCATAACTAGAAAATCCACAAAAAATTATATGAAATGGAAATATACCTTTCATTGCCTTGCTTGACAATCTTTTTTCATTAGACTATTAAAAAACACAAGCTTCATCTGAGCAAAAATCTGCAAAATAAAAGTCAGCTACTAAATAATATCATATGCATTCCTACTTAGCCGCAGTCTGTATATATACAGTGACTACTGTTTTCTATTCCTCTATGGTTTCTGCTGTTAAACTATAATCTTGCTTGTGACATTAATACATCTGAAAAATCATTATGTGTAAGTTAGAAAGACATTAATGATTATATTAAGTGATTCTGTATAGTCTCTTTAAGTGTCCCTATTAGCATTTTGAGAGTCTGTGTAATGTGTAATGTGTAATGTCGCGAGTTAGAGGACAAACGTACATGTCCCCTTTACATTGGTTTATTGCAGTGGGCTCGGACGTCAGCATACAAAGGCGCCGCTGGCAGCCGCTATCAGTCCATTTATGAGACCACTGAACCCTTCCCAACCCATGATGAGTGATGATGTAAATGATGTAAATGACGAAGATAGACCACAACACCGGGAACTACGTCCCCTACTCTTATCGAATAGTGTGTGGGTTCTTTAACGTCCCCTGCTGACCATGTAACACAGAAGATGCAGGAGACGGGGCCTACGGTTTATAGTCCTTGTCCGAGAAGACTTGAACGTCTAACCATTTGCAGGTGTCATTACAAAGGCAGCACGTTCTCCTCAGTTATTTAAAGACCCTGAGTGTTGGTCCGGCCGAGGTTTGAACCCTCGACCTCCCGCACGGCAGTCCGGTGCTCTACCAACTGAGCTAACCGGTCGGCGGTAAAGCACTGTAAGCACTTTCCGGGTAATTGATCAAAGAAAATTGGTACACCATTTAGTATAATCAACATAATATGGAAGATTTAAAGATGAACAATGATATCAGATATCTGTCTGTTACCCTTTCAGTGAAAACAGGGTTGGTCTAATTTTCTCAAAGTCATCCAAGGGCAAATTCCAAAATATATCTTGAAATCATAACAAGCTATATACTGAAAACTATCAAACTTAAAGTAGATATTCTATTTAAGTTCAGGAAATATTAATATTCAAAGCTTGCATATCAAGGAAAACATAGTTGTTTGAGAAGCCCTTAACCAAAAATGTGGTTATTTAAAAATTGTCAATTTAATGGTACATTTGTGGCTGTTCAGTCAGTTGCTTGGTCTCAACGAATCGTTTATTTCATCAACTGATTCACATCATACTTCTATGAACAAAAAAGGAGTTGACAAATATGCAGAGTATTTGTTTCTTTGTTATTCAACTGCAGTTCCTAACACCTATGACATAAATCCCATACCCTTCCACATGTGTTAATAACTAAATGTATTTTTTCAAAAAATGAAGTATCCATTGGCTGCATTGTTGTCTGGCTTTTGTGAACACATTGCCTATTCCTCCATGTTTTTCACACTATATTTAGGTTCTTATAAGATAACCCTGTGCCTTTCCATTAACGCTTATTCTTTAATTTGTTATACATGTTTGTAAGTCTAATGTAATGAGTCTCTCTTTTGACACAATGACACTATAAAGAAATGGAAAGAAAAATGTGACCAAAACATTTTCATTTTTCTTAAAATTTATCATTGTTTACCATGATAGCTATTAGAATAATAATTACATTCAACATTCATCAAGCATATATAAGTCTGGGAACACATGATCTTAAGCAGTCAACAGATCTACAGAAAAAAAATGTATTTTAGGTTAAAATGCCTGTTGACCTACAGGTCCAAAAAGATTCGCAATGAGTCCATTCGGTAGAGCAACTGACTGAAATTTTAATCCATGTACACGCTTGTGTCCATTGTATACAGCTCTTTGCATTTCCCCAGGGCGACAAATGGGCCTAACCGTGCCATCCACAAAACCAAAAACAACTATCCAGGGGCGGCACCTTTTGCAAACACTGCATCTGCATAGACTTGAAGACTAGCAGGATCAAGAAGAATGAGGTTGTACCCGGTTATTCTATGGCTATGGAGGTTGTAGATGAAGTCAACTACTGTGTTACATATCATGCTCATCACAGGAACAGGATGGCCAAAACGGGGAATTAAATCTGAGTACCTGAGCAGGGTTAGCTAAATCTTTTCAGCATAATGCATAGCCCTTCAATGCCATCAGTCACAGATCCCTGGCTGCAGGTGAAAGTTTCAGGTAAACCAAGTACTTCTGCCAGCACCGGGATGTGTTCTTTACGGAAGCGAAATTCTGCTTTACATTCAGCGTCGTCCATTTCTTCAAGATCAAATTTTCCATACTCTACGTAGGGATTTTTTGATCGATTTGCATCGTATAGCAAGCAAAATTCCTCGTCGTCTATCACTCCGTTGTCATGACAAAAGACCAAGGCATCTCTTGTATGCTTAAAACTCATTTTATCTCGTATTTTGACACACAAAACATAACAAATCAAGCAACAGAGTTAGAGGTAAAGAAAATTTTTTAGTAAGACATCAACTGGATGACGAATTAAGCTGACATATAAAACTTACGTCATGTTTTGAAGCCCCCAATACCCAAGATGTATGAACAAAAAACGCTTCTTAATCAGCGATATGAAATGTTTAACATGCTGTAGAATAAACCAAAATGGACAAAATATTCTGGAAGCAAAATGGCGTCCCCGTCGACAACAATCTTAAGCTATTTATCCATCGCGTGGCACGGGGACCTAGGCCCAGTCCTAACCGTCCGTTGGCGCGCCGTCGTCCTCATTCCCGTCCTGGATCTTAAGGTCCCTATTAATTTTACGACGGAAGAACCCTCGTAGTGATATCCACGTATTACTGCTGATATTTCAACGTAACGCTGTGTGTTTTATCGAGGGCGTAAACAGGCGACGCCATTTCTTTCTTTTTCCAGTCTGGTACATATCCATTTCTGGATTTATATCAAGAAAAGGGGAAATAATATCCCGCTCATCACAACATAACAAAATAGTGAGCTAAAAGTAGCATATTTAGCACCTTTATCTTCATCACAATATATTTGTTTACTCAAATATTTTAAGGTGGTGTCTGGTCACTGGTTCATGAAATTATGTGCGGAATATCAATTTCCTCGAATTCCAGATTACCATGATATGGTTCTCACAAAAAGTCTGCACAACTTTTAAATGGAAGTACATGTATAAACCTAAACTGAGATTTCCAGAGAGGTGGGGGGTTCAAACCAAAAAACTCCTCTGTTTTGGGATTATGGATAATTCTAGTGCAGCACAGTGTGAGTTTCATCTCCTTTGGTGATTTATGTTGCTTTTAGTCACTAGGTTTCTGAAAATATGTGCTCGACATGCTCAATCATAATGTTACATACC
>JAHPZR010005282.1:0-22500 GCA_019787425.1 Platygyra sinensis
GTAACAGTGTTGAAGAAACACGAGCCAAAGACGAATTTGACAGCGCTTGTAATAGCCAGGAAAATTGCGAAAACGCTGTGGCGGAAAACAAGCGACATGTTAACATTGCCAAGAAATTCAGCGACGAGGCAAGTGAGCGAGATGCATGTGGTACGTTTAGCAGTAAATATCGCCATCTTGAGCATTTTCAGCAACTAATTAATCCCCTCGACGAACGTCTATGCATTGTTAAGGAGGTGGGTGACAGGGCACAAGAAGGACTTCCCTATGAAGGTATCGGCACTGCTCTCAAGAGTCTCGGTAATTTCAAACAAGCCATAAAGTACCACGAGCAACATCTCAGCATTGCTAAAGAGGTAAATGACAAGGCAGGGGAAGGACGTGCCTATGGCAACCTTGGCAACGCCTATCAAGGTCTCGGCGATTTTAAACAAGACATCAATTACCAAGCACAACGTGTCAGCATTGCTAAAGAAGTAGGTGACAGGGTGGAAGAAAGACGTGCCTATGGTAATCTTGGCAATGCGTATCAAGAACTAGGCGATTTCAAACAAGCCATATTGTACCACCAGCACGATCTCAGCATTGCTAAAGAAGCTGGTGACAGAGCAGCAGAAGGAGGTGCCTATGGCAATATCGGCGTTGCTCTAAACAGTCTGGGCGATTTTCAACAAGCCATGAAGTACCACGAGCAAGATCTTAGCATTGCTAAAGAAGTGAATGACAGGGCAGGAGAAGGACGTGCCTATGGTAACCTTGCCAATGCTTATCAAGGTGTCGGCGATTTCAAACAAGCCATAAAGTACCACGAGCAAGAAGTCAGCATTGCCAAAGAAGTGGTGACAGGGCAGGAGAAGGATGCGCCTATGGTGGTCTTGGCAACGCTTTTCACGGTCTCTGGCGATTTTCAACGAGCCATCCATTACCACAGCAAACGTCTTGCATTGCTAAAGACAGTTGGAGACAGGGTAGGTGAAGGACGTGCCTATGGCAATCTTGGAAATCTTGTGACAGTCTAGGCGATTTCAAACAAGCCATAAAGTACCACGAGCAAGATCTCAGCATTGCTAAGGAAGTGGGTGACAGGGCAGGAGAAGGACGTGCCTATGGCAACCTTGGCAATGCTTACCAAGGCCTCGGCGATTTTAAACAAGCCATAAAGTACCACGAGCAATATCTCAGCATTGCTAAAGAAGTGGGTGACAGGGCAGGAGAAGGACGTGCCTATGGCAACTTGGCATGCTTAACAGTCTGGCGATTTTAAACAAGCCATGAAGTACCACGAGCAAGATCTCAGCATTGCTAAAGAAGTGGGTGACAGGGCAGGAGAAGGACGTGCCTATGGCAACCTTGGCAATGCTTATCAAGGCCTCGGCGATTTTAAACAAGCCATAAAGTACCACGAGCAATATCTCAGCATTGCTAAAGAAGTGGGTGACAGGGCAGGAGAAGGACGTGCCTATGGCAACCTTGGCATTGCTCTACACAGTCTCGGCGATTTTCAACAAGCCATAAAGTACCACGAGCAAGATCTCAGCATTGCTAAAGAAGTGGGTGACAGGGCAGGAGAAGGACGTGCCTATGGCAACCTTGGCAATGCTTACCAAGGCCTCGGCGATTTTAAACAAGCCATAAAGTACCACGAGCAATATCTCAGCATTGCTAAAGAAGTGGGTGACAGGGCAGGAGAAGGACGTGCCTATGGCAACCTTGGCAATGCTTACCAAGGCCTCGGCGATTTTAAACAAGCCATAAAGTACCACGAGCAATATCTCAGCATTGCTAAAGAAGTGGGTGACAGGGCAGGAGAAGGACGTGCCTATGGTAATATCGGCGTTGCTCTAAACAGTCTAGGCGATTTTCAACAAGCCATGAAGTACCACGAGCAAGATCTTAGCATTGCTAAAGAAGTGAATGACAGAGCAGGAGAAGGACGTGCCTATGGTAACCTTGCCCATGCTTATCAAGGTGTCGGCGATTTCAAACAAGCCATAAAGTACCACGAGCAAGAAGTCAGCATTGCCGAAGAAGTGGGTGACAGGGCAGGAGAAGGATGCGCCTATGGTAATCTCTGTTCTTGTTATCGGAGTCTTTCGAATTTTAGAAGAGCCAAGGAGTTCCATATGCAACATCTGAGGATTGCCAAAGAAGTAGGTGACAGGTATGCGCAAAGAGTCGCCTATTTAAACATTGCTGACATTCACTGCAGTCTCGGTGATTTGGCAAGAAGCATAGAGTATTGTCTAGAAGGTCTAAGGATTGCGGAGGAAATAGGTGACAAGTCTGGAAAGGGAAAGGCTTATTGTGGTCTTGCAGCAACCTATCTGCGACTGCGTAATTTTAAAGCAGCCAAGAAAAACCTCAAGCTGCATCTCGACGTTGCCAAAGAAATAGGAGATTCTTGTGGAGAAGGATGTGCATATTCTAACTTAGGTTGGAGTTGTGAGTTGTCAGGCTTTTTGCACGAGGCTCTGGATTGTTATCAATGCAGCGTCAACGTGTTCAATGGCATAAGGGGGCTTCTCCAACTTCAAGACACCTGGAAAGTGAGTTTTCGTGATAAGCATCAGGGAGTGTACACCAGTCTGCTCAGAGTTCTGTTGAAGCTTTCCAAGACTGACGAGGCTTTGAGTGCTGCTGAACAGGGAAGAGCTCAAGCCTTAGTGGATCTCATGGCGTCAACGTATGGCCTAGAATTACCTCTGTCTTTGTCTCTTGACTATAAAGAAATAATGAAAGACATCGCAATCGATAAATCGTCTCAAATAGTTTTTGTAGCACTTGAGGGTAAGAAGATCAACTTATGGGTACTCAGCAAGGGAAAGGATGCTCAGCTTAGACAGATCGACGTGCAAGGTAAAGATGCCTTTAGCTTTTTAATGAGCTTAAGGAAAGCTGCTTTCAAAGAAATCGGGGTTCGTCGTTCTTTGAAAGTGCCAACAAGTGATGCGTTACAGGTTACCGAAGCTTCTGGTCAAACAGGGCAGCCATACAATAAGACCAATTCTTTGCAACTTTTGTATCGTTGCATTTTCAACCCCATCGCGAGGTTGCTAAAAGGCGATGAAGTAATCATTGTCCCAGATGGTCCCCTAGCCCTTGCACCTTGTGCCGCGTTTCTGGATGAAGCTTCCAGATACCTCAGTGAATCTTTCAGGACCCGTATGATTCCGTCGCTGACAAGTTTGAAGCTGATCGCTGATTGTCCCGAGGACTACCACAGTAAGGCAGGTGCGCTTATCGTGGGAGATCCATGCTTGGAGGAAATCACAAACATCTTTGGAAAACCCAGATTTAATCAGTTGCCATTTGCCAAAAAGGAAGTAGAAATGATAGGCGAGATTCTTAACACCACTCCGCTCACGGGAAAGAACGCAACTAAGGATGACGTGCTGAAAAGGATTGGCTCCGTTGCTTTAGTGCATATTGCTGCACATGGAAACATGGGAAGTGGTGAAATTTTTTTAGCCCCTAACCGAGAACGGAAGTACTCTGATCCTAAAGACAAGGACTACATAATGAAGATAGCAGATGTACACGCAGTTCAGCTACGAGCAAGGCTTGTTGTACTTAGTTGCGCTTGTAGTGGCGATGGAGAGATCAAGGCTGAAGGAGTGGTCGGTATTGCTCGGGCCTTCCTGGGAGCTGGTGCTCGCTCCGTTGTCGCATCTCTCTGGGCAATTGATGACGAGGCCACTTTGGAGTTCATGAAGAGCTTCTACCAGCACATAAGGAATGGGCGCAGTGCCAGTGTGTCCCTTAACCAGGCCATGAAATGTCTCCGGAAATCACCAAAGTTTAATGAGGTGAAGTTCTGGGCTCCGTTCGTACTCATTGGTGATGATGTCACTCTAGATTTTGCAGAAAAAGAACAAGAGCATTGTTGGTAAGATATATTTTAAAACCTTTTCAAAATAGGTAGTTTAAATCATGATGAAGCAACGTATTGTGCTTTTGATGTTGTCGTTCTTGGAAAATTTAGTTTACCTTTCTAATTTGTTCTTTTCGACTTTTTTTTTATTTTTAGTGTTCACTGTATGCATAGAGGTGATGCAGGTGTATTGTGGTGATCGTAAATCAACACGACAGTTGAGGTAAGTTATGATTTGTTTTAAGGGAAAATATAAGCTATTAAAAAGAGTTTGATGTTATTCTTTTGTCATCTCTCAAGCATGCAAACACAGTGATCACGATTCGAGATACTCAATGGTCTTTATCCGAAGAAAAGCTTGCCCAAACATCGGAAATGAAAATATAGCAGAATGTCACCTAACAGAATATTCATGTTTCTGAAAAATCCCCCTAGCGGAAATGTTAAAATACAAAAGTTAATAGCAAAACATATATTCGAATGCTTTGAAAAAAGGAAAGGGGAAGACGGCAAAAAGTAATTGATTAATAACGCAGTTTTCAGCCATGCATGTCTATTTTTGTTGTTGTTGTTTGTAATTTTTAGTTATTTGGAAATTGTTGTCGATATACTACTTATTGTATAAGACTCCAAATAAACATTTCTGTCTGTCTGTCTGTCTGTCTGAAGTAATTAACAAATAAGTAAACTAACAAATAAGTAAACCCACAAATAAATGTCTTATCAGCTATGCCGCACAGACACAAGTTTTCATCAGAATTGTTTTTTATTAAATTTTTTTTGCAGAAGCTGAAGCTAGCATGTACAGGGAGGAATAAGTTCTACATTATTAACTGCTATCCGTTTCTACATTAGTCCGTGTTTCCTCTGTGATACTATACTTAATAAGCTTTAAAATAATCTTCATGAGATACTAGCTGGTGTGAAACATTGTTATGGATTCGAAACACGTCTTATAATCGTAACAGGTTGTAGTAATTTTTCTTTTAGAATATTTTATCTTAAATGTACTCTAAAACTTACAAAAAATTAATCAGAGGATCCTTTTTCAGATTAAATCACTCACGATTCTCAGTGATGTTAAAAGTCTAGCTTCTGACACTTTTTTCTAGAGTTTCGTTGCTTTTTAATTTCTGGGAGTTAATTTGTTTGTTTTAACAGAGACTACGAGGAAAAAAAAGTGAGGTTCGCCTTTCACATCCTGCCATTTATTGGAAATTATATTTTATGGTTTTCAATTTTGACAAAATTTGTTAACCTGTTTGCACAGAATACCAACTTAACGCGTTTGAAAGAAGGAGCCTTTATGGTTTTCGCCTAAAAGGGTTGATTTTGTTTTTCATAGTTTGGTTTTATTAAACAGAGGAAGCAAAGAAAACCCTGGTTAATATCGTCGCGAAGTTGATAGAAGTACATATTTTTACTTCTGTACAAAATTTGCTGATTAAATACTACTTAGATTAAAGTTACAATAGTTGTAGTACAAGAATCGATCATAACGTATTTTAACAAGAACTTCGAGATAAAGATTTGATCTTTTACCTGATCAGCAGGAAAGGTTTTAGAAAAGAGAATGAGATATTATCATGTGAACCTAACGCATATAACTTTTTTCTACAAGGCAGAAGTAAGGATTCATTTATTTTTCTGGGTCATGGTAAGGTTGGACTGATTTATCTGGTGAGGTGTGATCTTGCTTTCGTGGACATTCAGTACGCGATGTTGCTGTGGAGAAATCCGACTAACGCTCGTTTTTTAAAATTCTACTTTAACTGCCCATGTGTATTCTCCGTTGCAGTAATAAAGAATTTTCAATGTGATACATAATAAAGCCGATTTTCGTGAGTTAAGTTAACCTCACAGAGCAACGAAGGATGGCGAGACGCTGGGATGAAAACGTAAAAAACCGCTCGCTTTTAGCTGTAAACAGAAGGATGTCACTTCACCAGATAAACCCAACTTGGCAATGTCCCGTGCTGTTTTATATTTGTTCCTTACAGATACGGTAACTTTGTTGCATTGCATTAAAAAGGAATAGTTATTATATCACTATATCATTCAGTCAAGTTTCGGTAGATATTCTGCTCAACGCTTTGAGTTTCACCGTATTGTCACAAGAGACCTCGACATACTTGCTGTGGAGATGATCACCTTATGTTCATCCTTTCGGTACAATGAAAAAGAACTGTTTTTGTATATCGACGTGGCCAACGTAAACTAGTCGCATTGAACTTAATCTCACAGACGTGACAGTGCCGCCAAGATGAGAATCTCACGGTCCAGCTCTAATGAGTGCACGCAAACCTGAAAGGGACTAGTTGTCTCCAAGTATTGCTGAATGGTACATACACAGCAGAGGACCTCAATGGACTCAGATTTGTGCTACTAGAAGAACTTTATAAGCGTTTTACATTTGGAAGAGCTTGGTAATTCAGTGCGAGTTCGAACAGCCGAGATGAACTGAGAACTTGTTAAAGGGACTGATCACTCACTGTGTACAGTTAAAACGGGATTTATTTGCGAAATTTATCTTAATTGGAATTTCTTTTAATTGTGGGCTCTTTAATTCCCCCACAAATAGCATAGTATAACCTCAAAAATAGACAAAAGTATAGTATATGGTCGTTATAGTATAGGTCTATTCGGATGAAAGTGGAGAGCTTTTGAGGACCCCGCCCATTTTGAACGCTTGTAATTTTAAAAGCATTGACTTCAAAGCTGACATATTTCATACCATTTATCCGGATAATCAGTTTGCCATGATTGCTCAAAGTTGTTTTGTTATTGTTTTCTTGTGACAACCTTTAATTTTCCAGGGGAATGTTTTTCAAATTGCTAATCAGTTTTCAGTGTTGAACCAAAAATTGATCCGGACTAAATTTTACTTTGTTTTCATTACTTTAGCCTTATCTATCGAATTTGAGTTTTTTAAGCCCTAGTGATCTTCCAAAATTTATAAAATCATGAAATACAAGATGACGGATGCAAGAAGGAGGCTGTTATAGTCTTTAAAGGAAATATCTTTCATTGTCATTTTATTTGCAAAGCTCAGGGTTTTCTAAAAGTTACAGGGCCATGGCCTCAAAAAGCTCCCCTAACTCCGTCCCTAAAGACCAAACAAAAGGCCTGTTGAAATAAGGGTGGATATGTTTGCGGGAACTCCTTACGGAACTGATCGAAGAGACAAATTAAGGCACATCAATTGTTTGCAATACTAATAGATGAAACTGTACCCAATCTTCAACCGTTGACTTCATAACTGTTCGGTCATTCTGTCGAGGAATGGCTCACATTTTAAAAGTGTCCGTTAACGCAGACATGTCCACGTTAATAAAACTTTAAAGAAATTTGAAGCTGCCATGCGTGATAAGTAAGAAATCGACCGCACGATTGTGCATGGACTATTTACCTATTTGTGATAAGCAGTAATTCTAGTTAAATGAAGATCTATGGCAGATAAATATTATTAAATTAAATACGTTTGTGGCCGTTTAAAAGTAGTATTCTTTTAGTGGAGTTAATATTGTGCTTACAAGGGCGGGTGGTGGTGGTGGTGATTTGGGAGGGGGGTGGGGAATTGTGAAGAGATTGAGCTCTACCCCATGCATATCAACAATTTATTTATTGCTCACACTTTACGGGCATCTTGCAAACACGTGGCTCTTGATCAACTTTAAGAGAGGATGAAGTATAAGACGGTTAATCCTACATCTGACGTCAGCTGGTACCCAGTTCTCCTGTGGACAGTGTCATCACGCACGTTGCGTGGCTGTATTCCTTGACGACAATATTTTAAGTAAAACGGCAAAGGTTGTCCACGTGATTAAAATCTTTGTCACAGGAATTGGCTCTTTGTAGACCGTTCTGGTATTTCTGAAACCGGAAGGGCGCTAAAAATAATTTGCTAGGGATTAGCATGGAAGTAAGCCATAGTTTCTTTAAGGGAAGCTACAAAAAAAATGTGGGGATGTGCGGCCCGCTTTCCAAAATCCTTACCCTATTTATGATCAAACTCTGTGATTTTTCCTATCCTATTTATGGCCTGGCAAAAAATTCAGTACCCTATTTATGACCGTTGCAACTGACACAGTTGCCCTAAACATATTTTTTGAAGGGATTTTGTCGATGTTCTTATCGATAATGGTGAAAAAGTAGCTTCGTCTAAAAAAAATATACCCAATTCAAGATAGAGTAGAAGAGCCATTCCCTATATATGACCAAAGTAGCCAAAATCGATACGCTATTTATTACTAAAATGACTAAAAACCATATCTTGTGAGGGAGCGTATCCCCATAGAACCTAAACAAGGCACAACCCCCCTGGGGCCATATATTAAGGAGATATTCAACATAAGATATTAATATAAGATATTTAATATAATTGTTTTATTAAAAACGCCCCCAAAATATAGAAAACTAGACTATAATAAAAACAAAAAGGCCCAAAAAACCACGCATACGCTCGCCATTTTTGTAGTTCATGGTATAATGTCGACAGAAAGGTTTAAAAATGTTACGAGCTTGGAAATCAATTTTGTTATCAATTTGTTGAATAATAAAACAATTATCCTGCGAAATCGCGCGGAATATCATCTGATACTTAGGCGACGAGGCCGTAGGCCGAGTTGGCTAAAATCAGACGATATTCCGCGAGATTGAGCAGGATAATTGTTTTATTATTCAACAAATTGATAACAAAATTGATTTCCAAGCTCGTAACATTTTTAAACCTTTCTGTCGACATTTTTTCACTTCACTTTTTCTTCCCACGTACGAAGCTACGTATATCGCCGGATATCTGTTACCTACGGATGACAGATATCGAGAGCATCATGACTATATTTGGATAGTGTTACAATTTGTTGAATAATAATGGCTCATATACCATGATGGCTAAGCCAATGAAAACTCTCGAATTGCATTACCAATGATCCAGTTTTTAATAATAACTAATATCAGGAGCCCATTACCCGGAGTCTCGATACAAATTTTACCTTTGAGTCAGCCCCTCTCCGTATCTTGTTATTTTCAGAACTGTGATATGTGCAGAATTTCTTTAATTTCCCGCGAAAACAACCTACCTTCCGCATAACATCCAAAAAATAATAAACTTTTCTCGTTTTCTGCCATTATTGAAATACTTTCGTGTGGCCTGCATATGAAGTACACAGAGGATCACAGTTTTCTTGTCATTGGCTATTTCCAAAACACTTGCGAAAACGCCCATGGGAGGTGCCTTTAAGAATGAAAAGATATGGGACAGGGTTGACTCAGAGGGTCAGTGTGGAAGTTGGAAGCTCCAGGTAATGGGCAAATGACCTTTTAATAGAGTTGATTTTTCCCCTACAGCGTAGCCTGCGTTACAGCCGGACGTGTCACGAAATACCGAAATCCCCAGCATAGGATGGTTTGTCTGTCTGCGACGCAGGCCACCACAGCGAAGCTTCACTTGTGTTTCCACTTGCTGGGTGGCTTGCACTTTTGCAGGAGTAAAAGTACCTAATTCATTTTAGTCAAAAAATTTGAATTATTTGTTACCCCGCCAGGAAAACTAATAGGGGTGAAAAACAAAACGTCCGACTAGAAACCCTGTCTGTATACGGGAGATCCCTGTGAAGGTTGGTGGAGTCTGCCCCCGCAGACAAAAAATCCTAGGTACGACCCTGTCAGGTTAGCGGATTTTTCAAAACTACTTCAATTCAAACGAGTAGAGAGGGTAAATTTCTAAAGAAACTATGGTGCTGCGTCGGTGGGAGTATTACAGGATAATTTGGTTTTATCAACTGAGTTGATAATGTGAATTAGCCACCGTAAAGAGATTCGAAAGCTGACGTTTCGAGCGCTAGCCCTTCGTCGGAGCGAATCCATAATCGATTCGCTCCGACGAAGGGCTAGCGTTCGAAACGTCAGCTTTCGAATCTCTTTACGGTGGCTAATTCACATTATCAACTCAGTTGATAAAACCAAATTATCCTACTTCAATTCAAAGTTGCCGATGCCGTGTGTGATAGGCTCGGATCCACTGAGAGGAATGAAGGTTAGAGTAGGAGCTCGGGCTCTTTCCCGAACAGCGGCAAGCAATCCACACCCAACCGGACACCGACTATATTCCGCCATACTGATTCTCACGTTTTTGCAGTGTACAGGCAGATCAATACCAATCAAAGTTTAAGAGTAGTCCTCATTTGTTATTTTTTGCCTCTGAAAAGGTAAAAAAAGGAGAGAAAAGAAGGGAAAAAACAAACAAACAAAACAAAAAACAAAACAAACAAAAAACAACACATGTATCAAAACCAAGATATCGAGGACACCTCGAGTGAGTTTACACGTACGATAGAGCTATCAAGGCTCGGCTACTAAGCGAATATTTCCCATCACGCTCTTCCTCTTTCCAGGGGAAGCGATGGCCGATAGGTTCGTAAGTTGCTGTAGGCAGTATCTATCCGTGCCATCCGGACGAGTTGAAGACTTCTGTAATTCTGACTTAAGCAAGAAAAGGATTCTGCATTGTTTCCCTTCGTTTCTATTCAATCATTTTCCCGAACGAACGGATGATAGGGCCACCAAAACAAGTTTACTTTTCGTCATCTCGAACCCTAAAAAAAATAATGCCTTGATATCTTTCAACACTGACAAAGAGTTGCATTTCAACATTTCACGAGATGCTTGTTGACTGTTTCTCGTCATAGTATCATAGCTTTGTCATTCTTTACGCGTCGACTAGTTAAAGCCAGCTTTTTCTCCGGATTTATTTGTTTTATTGTAGAAGAGAACTGTCTTATTTCGTTTTTTGTCTTATTTTGCAGAGAGAAGGTTCCACGTGTCCCCGAAACTCTCCTCAAAAAGAGGAAGAGTTTAGAACAGTTGAAGGCCGCCAGGGCTAAAGCACAGCTTACACAAAAAAAGGTTGGTCGACTTGCTTTATTTTAAGGCAAATCATAAAATGAAATTGCTTGAAAAGTCATCACTTTCAAGCAGTGGTTTGCTCTTCGAATTCGACATGCTACATTTGATTACAGGACCGAGGAGCTACTTTGTCTGAAAAAAAAAAAATAAATTTCGAATTAGGTTTTAAAAGTATTGAAGGTACTGATAGGTTATGCCCTTAGGTGTAATCCAGATTTAAAATGTAGGAACGCTACACTAGGGTTTTAAATTCCAGGTTTCGAACCACTCTGTACAGTGTAATAAACAGGGGGTGCAACATAGAGGAGTGTTCAATAGCTTTCAGTTGAATGGTGACATGCTGGGATTTCATAGACTGACTTGAAAGTGCAAACTTATTTATTTATTTTTTTTATCTATTTATAATTTGTTGCACAACAGAATTCAAAATGATTTCAGTGGAGGACAGTAAGTTATTACAAATTAAGTAACAAGGAAAGAGGGAAAAAATTACTCATATAATATATTCTTTACAAAGCGGGGCAGACAGTACTAAATAAAAGTACTGCTCAATAGCTTTCTTTTGGTCACACTAGGGTTTCATCTAAATACTTGAAAGTTGTAACCGCCTTATACAGCATAATAAACAGTACCATGTGAAATTAACATTCATTATTAAGTTGTGAGCTTTATGGCCTCACTCTGATGCCTACATCCTTACTATAGTTGTTAAAAATGCAGCATAAGAATCTTCTTTGATTTCTAATTTAAGGTACGAAGAGAGAAGCGCAAAGAAATCTTTAAAAGAGCTGAAAAATATGTGAAGGAATATCGTCAGCAAGAGAAAGATGAGATCAGGATGAAGCGTATGGGACGAAAACATGCAAACTTTTATGTCCCAGCTGAAGCTAAGCTTGCTTTTGTTATTCGTATCAGAGGGTATGTGGAGTTTACATATCAGGGATGGGTTGTTCAAAGCCAGATTAAACTAACCCGGGATAAGTGAGAATTTTTATTTGAGTTTTGTAACTTTTTGGTGTGTTTTTCTGTTTTTCTATATTGTTGTCCTTTCTGTTTAGAATTTGAATAATCTCAAACATCAGTGAAAAACATTTTTGTACAAAATATTTTATTCAAAAATATTAATGTGGTTAATGCTAAATCCTAGGTTAGTGTTAATCGGCTTTCGAACAACCCAGCCCAGTGTGGTGATAACAAGTGTTCCTTTTGCACAAATGTTTCTAATTCCGTCATTTTTATCCCTATTTCTTTGGTAAAAGACTGTCAGTTAATAATATCACATTATTTGTACATACAGATTTGTTAATATGAAGAGGTATGAATTATATGCCATAGTCCATCTTCTACAGTTGAACAAAAACAACCATTTATTATTGCTTTGTATGTAAAATACTATACAGCGAAAAAAAAAAAAAGGTTAACTTAAATAAGCAAAAAAAAAAAACTACTTAGAATGGTAAAAACTAACAAGCCGAGTAGTTACAAAGAATATTATGCCTTAGATCGGTTGCAGAAAAAATAACAAAAAGAGGGAAAAGAAAACCAAAAGATTTAGATAATTATGAATTAAAAATCAACATACGACGAAAAAGAATACAAGTAGTAATAGTACCAGTTGTTTTCAAAGCATTGCTTAAGGAGGCTCGACAGGGTTTTTCGTTGCCATATTGCTTGTGAAACGATGGAAGATTACAAAGAATGATGTTTAATGGTGTGGGCAAACTATATGTCTCCTTGCAACTCTATTGTTGGGCTATACTTTAAGGGTACTTGTGACGTCATATCAGTTACCATGGCAACACACGAGGTTCACAAAAGCGTCCTCTAAATTTCCGTTTTTGTAAATTATCTGAGAAACTAATTCGGTGACCTACCATTTTTATTTCTTTGTTGGAAAGTTCCCTAAATTCTTTAACTTTTCAGACAGTATGAAAAAATTCTATCTAGTAGAATTAAATGTATTTAAAGAAAACGCGTTTTATGGCATACAGAAAATTCCACTAGATAATTTTCCCCGAAACTTTTATATCTGAAGTGCCATCGTGAATGGTGCGTGCATGCAAAAAATCAAGATAGGTCACCGAGCGAACTTTCGAGCTAAAAACAAATGTTTTCTGCAGATCTTATTTCCGGTTTGCGCGATTTTACGCAGCATTAACTTCCGGTGTGCTGATTTTAATACTGGTTCAGCTGACGCGTGCATCTTAGTTATGGCGTGTGTAGATTGCATGCGCGCGTGCAGCTAAAAACCCTTTCGAGCCTCCTTAAAGTGCACCTAACCCCAAATTTTTTTTCTCGCTAAAACGAATCTACTTGTTATTTGAAATACTTCTGCGAAAAAATTTTTTGATTCGGATAAATCCTCGATTTTCTGTGCCCCGACGAAATCTCGAAAATAGCTCCAAAACACCGCCATGTTGTTGCACGACCGAGTCTGAGGAGAATGGGTCCAGCAGCCGGTGTGACGTCTACCCAGGAAGATCGAATATCTCCCGTCCTCTCATTTCCTTGAGGATGATGCAAAACACATTCGAAAAGTGCGCAGAAACGCCTTCCAGAGGTGCTATCGGCTGTTGCAGCAATATCCTAGATTTAAAGAAAGATATACTATACAATTTAATAGCGATGATCGGTCAATAGTACGATAAAAACGTAAACGTAAACGATGGTTGATTTTGTCGAATTATCGAACAAGCGAACTATCTCTGTGAGAGCCATTGAAGAACTCTTGGTGGAATTTGTTCCGCAGACTTTCAAACGCTATTTTCAAAATTTTCTGCTGAAAGCCAACCAGCAATTTGTAGAGATACTAACGACAACCTATATCTTCCAATCCCACAGTATTTATAACATATCCGGCAAAGTCGCGCGATAAATTACGAAGCATTACGATCGATCTATAAGCTTACTGATATGTAAACAAGTCGCAACCATACGCCGCCAACCAAAACTTATTTCACTTTCGATTCAGATAAAAGTCGAAGACTAATCCTTTAACACTACATGATATCTGAACAAAATTGTTAGACTCGCAGAGTTTTTCGAAGGTTTGGAAGACAGTAGTTAGACAAAAATTCTGTGCAGTGTCGAAAATATGACCGCGTAATATTATCTGCAGACCGCTTAGGGAGCACATCCTGTTCGCTTATCCGACGAATTTCGCTGCAAGCATTGAGAAAAAATTACATCGCTTATTTGTAGTTAATTTAAGACTTAAAACGTGTAACAATGTGAAATCGGTAATTGTATGAAATGCTACCTTCCGCTTTCCTTCCCGCAGCTTCAAAAATAAAGGTCCAAACAATTGTACGATTTTCAATCGCTGGATCGGATCGATGCCAGTGTTTTGGAGGTCATCACGTCTCGAAAACTGCCACACGTACTTCGCTCTTATAAACATGAAGCATTCCAGAAGGTAAATTACAAATTGGATTTAATAGAGCAACCATACCTTGACAAAATACATTCTCGCTAACGACAACTGTAGACGGGCTTTAACCGGGGCTTTAAACACTCGTGGAACCTTGTGCTTAGGTAATGAATTTACCATCCAAAGCAGTCCTTGAGTTTTCTTTCCTGCTTTTCGTTTTCCTCCTCCTCCACTTCGTATCTAGCTTTCCATTCCTACCATACAAGCAGCTCGTCCGCAAAGAGGTCTTCCCCGTCGTCGCTTGAAATATTGTAAAGTGCTCTCAAAGCTCCAAGCAGTGATTTCACACGGTTGTCGAACGTTCTCGATCGAAGTTTATTTCGGAGTCTTTCGAATCGAAACTTAACTCTGACTCCAGTGATGAAAAAGAAATGATTCTTAAACAAAATTCGGATGTTTTAGTCCCGAGATATATTGGAAAGATTAATGTTGCTTTCCATTTTCTCAAGCAAATACAGAGAGCAGACTGAGGCTCCATTGTGTTTGGTTCCTGGGTAGACGTCATCAGCAACCGCCGCCCCAGACTCCCTAGAACTCGGTCGTGCAACACTTCAAGCGCGACTTTCAGAGGGCATAGAAAATCGAGGATTCAAGCAAATTCAAAAATTTTTGCGCCCAAATGCTTCGAATAACAAGTAGATTCGATTAAGCGAAAAAAAAATTTGGGGGTTAGGTGCACTTTAATTAAGAGCGATAATAAGTTGAAGAAAAATACTAAAGAATAATACTAAGCTAGCATTAAACATAAGAACTTAGGAATTTCCTAGTCAAGTTTTGATTAAATAAATGCAAAGATTAACTTTTAATTTCTTCATCCAAATTGTTCCAGATAGAAGGACCTGAGAAATGTAGATTGAACTTGCCATAATTACCTCTAACCTGATCAATATAATATGTTTACTTAGATGCTAGCCTAGTAAATTGTAATATTTTTTTATGTACAACACTGAAACAGTGTGAACAAGCAAAGTTCTGTGACATAGTAATTAAAGTCACTTGGTCCAACGTGACAACCAGTGGGTTGGCCCTTCATCCAAATTGTTCCAGATAGAAGGACCTGAGAAATGTAGATTGAACTTGCCATAATTACCTCTAACCTGATCAATATAATATGTTTACTTAGATGCTAGCCTAGTAAATTGTAATATTTTTTATGTACAACACTGAAACAGTGTGAACAAGCAAAGTTCTGTGACATAGTAATTAATGTCACTTGGTCCAACGTGACAACCAGTGGGTTGGCCCTTGCTGGCTCTGTCTTAATGGCTTTTAGGAGCTGAGTGCCCTAGAGACACATCACCCATGATGTCTGTTCCTTGCCATGTCGTTGGAGATCAAAACTGCCCCCAGTATCTCACTGTGTGAGTACTGGTTTGGTGTGGTGCTTTGTATATTCCTTGTGCTTCCCAGAGTCACTCTGTGACCATGACTGGGGAGATAAACCATACAATGAACAATCCTGTTTGTACACTTTTGTGATTTCTTTCATGGAGTATGATGGTATGTGTGTGCTAAGAGTCGAGCAATTATTGTTTTTATTTGTGTGCTTTTTGTTTGTTTGTAGTATCAATGGTGTGAGTCCAAAGGTTCGCAAGATTCTTCAATTGTTTCGCTTGCTGCAGATCCATAATGGTGTGTTCATTAAGCTAAACAAGGCCACGATCAACATGTTACGAATTGTGCAGCCTTATATTGCGTATGGGTGAGTAGAACTTGTTTGATTCTGATACAGTCAACCTGAAATTTTGTTTGGAATCTCAACTTTTTATAGTAAGCAAGGCATAAGGTACTACTAAGCTTAGCAGATTTAAAACTTGAGTAAGTTTTAAATTGTATTGGCTTAAGCTATCAGCTTTACATGTGCCAATCCAATGTGACACCCAGTGGGTTGGCCCTCACTGGCTCTGTCTTAATGGCTTTTGGGAGCTGAGTGTCCTTGAGACACATCACTCATGATGTCTGTTCCTTGCCATGTCGTTGGAGATCAAAACTGCCCCCAGTATCTCACTGTGTGAGTACTGGTTTGGTGTGGTGCTTTGTATATTCCTTGTGCTTCCCAGAGTCACTCTGTGACCATGACTGGGGAGATAAACCATACAATGAACATTCTTTTTTGGTTTATTAAATTTTATTATACATTACCTTGTAATAAATATGTTTTTGTGATGCACGGGCCTTGTTGACTTTAACTCTTATGAACTGATTGTCAGAACTGTTGTTAACTAGACATGAAAAAGGATTGAAGTTCAAGACTTTCAAAGCCTATAAGCAAAAATCATGTTACTTTATTAGTGTGTGCTTGTTCATTCCTTCAATGAATACTCAGTTGTGAAAGAACCAGTCAGATTCATTAATATCCAGCAGAACACAACTAGAGTCAAGTTAGCTATGGAAAACAAAAACAACACAAAAGGAAACAAAAGTGTCCTTTAGCCAGCCAAAGCATGCGTGGAACCCAGTGTTGTGCGAGATGTATTACAAAATAATAATAGTTTGTTTTGGTTTTTAGGTACCCAAATCTGAAGAGTGTGCGAGAGTTGATCTACAAACGTGGCCATGGAAAGATCAACAAACAACGTATTGCCATCACTGACAATGCAATCATTGAGCAACAGCTGGGCAAGTATGGTATCATCTGCATTGAGGATCTCATCCACGAGATCTACTCAGTGGGTGAGCACTTTAAGGAAGCCAACAACTTCCTGTGGCCCATGAAGCTCAGCTCTCCAAGGGGTGGCTTCCGCAAGATTACCACACACTTTGTTGAGGGTGGTGACCATGGAAACCGAGAGGACAAGATCAATCAGCTTATTCGCAAAATGAACTAAAGCCTTGTATAGAATAAAGTGCAATAAACTGACACTGTTTCCTTCACTGTTGTCGAGTGAATTAATTGAAATAGCCATTTCTATTATCCCAATCTGTCTGGCAGCAAACCGTGCTCCTTAGTCTTGATTCTGTTTACAAAGTGCAAACGAGGATTGAAGCTAGAATGAACGTATGCTTTATTGCACACCACAGAGAAGGGTAGGGAGAGTTGGGGTGGGTGGGGGCATTTAAAGTTCTTATTTCAAGACTGATGATAGCCTGCAACACAACAGTACACATCTTAGCCTAATATTTCCTGCCCTTCCTGGCCTGGCTAGAGTTTCGGCGAATTTTTTTTCTTTTTCATCCAAAAAACACGTCAAATGTTTTCCTCCCATATTACGCCAGATAGTGTTGAAAACGAAACAACCTGTGCTTGAGATCGATGTATGTTAACGAAAACTCTAGCAGGGAAATCACATCTAGACGTCCAACGCTTTCTCCTTTTCCGAGGAGGATTAGTGGGGACAGGGCCTAACCGTAGTAGACTGCGAACAGTCTTCCTCTTGCTCTAAAATCCGTGTGAAAGAATGCAAAGAAGTTGGGGTGGGGGAAAGGCGGGCAAAGAGGAACGCAACACAAGTGAGCAGTCGAGAGCGTGCGGGCATGATCTGCTCAAACGAGATCTACTCAAACACCAACCCACGGTCTCCCAAGTGCCTTACGCATGGTGTGGAGATCGGGCTTTAATAAAGGGTGCTTTGCACCCCCCTGAGAAAAAAAAAAAGATAGTAATGCTGCGGAACATTTTGTTGATAGTGACATATTGTATACGCAGTGATTCGTGAATAGTAGCGCATTGCAAGACTTGTTCTCAGGGCTCTTAGTACCATTTCTGCCCGTCGGCTATGCCATGCTGATGAGGCCTAATAAGGCAGAAACAGCTGCTGCCACTGCCCGGGTGATACGGTTGTGTGCATGGCAGACCGTAGGTTGGTGTTCGAGTGTATCACTTGCTTTAATTGCTTGAAAGGAGCTACCTTTGTTGTCGATTGTGTCAAATGTGTGCCGAAAAAAAAAAAAACAGTGGGACCCACCGCTAAGGGGTAGCTGAAAATTGAACGACCCACCCCTTACCAAGGGTTCAAAAACTGATGACCCACCCCGTCTCTGCTCCGGCCCATCCCCCCGCCCCAATACTTTTTGACCAGTCCCTTACACCCTTAACCAAGACGGCGAGCACCAGCGCGCATCTTTTCACATATTTTTATGCAAAAAGAAAAAATTAAAAAAAAAAGAAAAGATAAATAGTAAGATAAACTAGATAGATAAGTAAATAAATAAACAAACAAATAAATAACTTAAAAACAAACAAAATTAAAGCAGCTGGAAACAAATTTTATTGTTGGTCATAGACCTAAAGAAACACGTACATGAGCTTAATTGGTAGCGTTTTACATTGCACTTGAAACATCAAGGTGATTTCTCAGCATTGCATCGCGCATCCCTACTGCGCACGATTTTTGCGTCATTAGCGCGCGTTACCTGAGCGCGTGGTCGAGCGCGTGCACATACATTATAAGCTCGACAGAGAAATAAATGCTTGTTTTCTCTGAAACGAGCACGGTGACCCATATTTTTTATTTCATAATTTCGATAAGAACAGTATCCTCATTAACTGAGAAAAAAAGTTAGCAGAAATCTATGGCTACTTTTTGGCAAATGAAATAAATTCTACAGGGGGAGACATAACGGGCCGAAAGCAAATAAACAACCAAAGAAAGTCAAACTGTGTGTGATATAACGCGCTGCATTGAAAATAATACAGCCTATTTGTTGTGCACTGAGATAACCAAAGTCAACTAAATAACCATATTTGTCAGTATTGTAGAATGAAAACAAGCACGGTGACCCCCTCTTTTTATTACGTTTCTGACAACTTTACTTTTCAATATAGATCCCTTTTCATGGTCAACTCTACTTACTTGCATGACAATGAAATCTAGCATGTGTGTGAGTCAATTTCGAATTATTGCAACGCGAGGAGAAACTATTTCTTGATCATAATTACTAGCCAAATGGCCCACATGTACATGTGGTCAGCGGTAACGAAACGAAGATGGCGGACCAGACGAAATTTAGTTGTTGTATGCTGTATTACAGACTATGATAGATTATCAGCGCTATAAATAATGGCTCAAGTGAAAAAATCTGGTCCTGGTGTTCTCCTTAAATCAAAGTAAGTCTGTTTGCTTCATGAAAGTGTCAGACCATTAGGAAATCTGTTTGTTGAGACCGTCGAAATCCACTTGCACGTGTTTCATGAATTTAACTAAATATTCGATTTTAGCTTACTAAGCTTTAGCTTAAGCTTATGTGTGCATGTAGCTTATGATTTACCTCGGGAAGACCTTAGAAAATCGATGCTCTTTTCTTGCTAGCTTTGACGTTGTGTCGAAAATTGATGCGTTCTACACTGGAGGAAAAGTTCAGGTAATTTATTTATTAGCTTAACTTAATGCACAGGTCTGTCAATGGTTTTCCCCAGCCGGAGAGGACGGGGAGGGGGCAGGGGGGCGGTGGAAGGTGAATGTGATCGGGTAGACCCACGGGGTTTGACATTCTTCCTTCAAACTTTGGTCAATTTGTTCACCCTGGGACAAAAATTTCCATACAAACTCCCCCATACTAGGGCAATTCCGAAAAAAATATCAAAACAACTTACAAAGATGTTATATTAATATGTTCAAACATAATAGTCTTTGATATTAGCGACAACTTGTAAATGAAATCGTTTTACTTTCAATGGCATCATCCATGATACAGAGGGGGCACCACCAGAATTCAGCTGTGGGTGAATTGACTTACTGGGTATGGTACGATTTAATTAGGACACTGCTAAAACTCAACCCATGAAATGTAAGGAGAATTGGCAACTGTTGGTTCCTCTTAACAGTTCAGCAAGCAAAAAGTTGGTCTAATGGCTGATAGCGCACGCAACTTAGAAAAGTTATTATAACATGAAAGATTAGAGAAATATGGTAAATATAAACTCATCACTCACCTTTTCAAGATTCTATGAATGCCCACTGATCTATAAGAATGCACCAAAATGCTAGGTTTAAAGGTAGGTTTTACGTCATGTATAGTACTTCTACTGTCCCCATCAACCCAATGTTAACAATCTTCCCGACCCTGGGGCAACACAGACTTGTCAAATTCTCAACCCATGCCAGGGGAGATATTTTTAGTGGATTTTTATGTCAAACCCTATGGGTAAGCTTGATCCCATCTATCCAACTGTATGATGTACATGTAGCTTTTCACTAATTTGAACAAACTTCAATATAGGTTTAATGAGTTTAATTTAAGCCTGCCATTCTTTGTTATATCAATCCACATTCTTTCCCTTAAATTCCTCCTTTTGACATGGCAAGCACAGATTTAACCCTAAGAAAACAGATGAAATTGTCAACATGTTGCCCCAACTGCCAGAAATAACCTGGGCTTTCTTGACCCCCTTTAAGATTAAAATGCCAACTTTTTAATAATCCCCTCGAAAATATTCAAAACATCAAGCAATCTCATTCCCTGAGGTTACAATCTTTTTGGTACAGTAACCACCAAGAAACTAACCCATATGCGAGAGAAACTGCAAGGTGATTGAATCAGCCATTTAGCCATGTAGCTTTATGCATGTTCAGAAATGGTTGTTAAACATGAAGGTGCATGTATGTGTACCAGAACCATTCTTTTCTGATTCCAGTTTCTGATTTCACACAGAAGTGCTTGCATTCTTGATAGCTTGCAAAATGAAAACAATGAAAAAAGAAAGAGCTATTTTATTGTTGCCTATTTATTTTCTATATATGTATCATGATTTCCCATATTACTTTATGATGTATTTATATTATCAGGCACGTTCACGTTAAAACGAGTTATACTCATTAGTGAAATGTGGTTAAATAAATTACTTATTTACTTACTACTTACTTACTAAGAGCAATCTCCTCAAATACATTTTTGTTCAGGGATATATTTCCCTCTGTGCATCTTTGAAACACTTTTTAACAATAAATCATTTTGAAGTTGGTGACTTTTTCTTATCAGCTACTGTATATAACTGTAGCGTGCACATACAGTAATCAACATTTGATTGGTGCTCATGTGGTCTTGTGCAATTACTGATTTTGAAATTAATAGACATGCTTTTATAGCAGACATGTTTACAACTGCTTACTGCTCTGTTGTCTTTTTAGTTTTCATCTGATGAAGATCACTTGTTCTGTACCTGTAATGACAAGATTCAGGTTGTTGAAATTCAGACAGGCAAGGTTGTTCAGACATTACAAGAGGTAAACTTTATTCATGTTTAAGTAACACACGATGATGGTACGTGTACTTTTATAATTCTAGTTATAAAAACAAGAGTGCACATTTGGTGGAATAAGAATTACTGTGGGAACATGAGCTGTAGGCGAGTGACTCCAAGCTTTTTCAAGTTCTCCAAAACTTTAATGAGTGATGCTGTACAAGAAGTGAACTTGACAGAACAAGACAAGACAAGACAAGACAACTTTATTTAATCAGGGTAGCCCAATCAGCTGCAAAGCTGGTATCCTTAGGGACCCTGGGTTCAATAAGACTTACATATACACATTTACAAGAAAATCTCAAGGTTAAGTAAAATTAGCTAAAATTACAGGAAACACAGAGAAACTGTTTTCTGTGGATAGAAGTGCTGTAACAGCCTTCAGCACATGCTTTCTTACACTTGTTTTAAATAAATACACTTGCACTTGAACCCCTATTAAACAGCCACCCCCATAAGGCGGCCATAAATCAAAGTCCCGATGAGCGCTTTCCTATTGTTTAACTTTACATCTATCAAATGGCCAACCCTTTTTAAGAAGCCACTATCCACTTTCCCGAGGGTGGCTGTTTAATGGGGTTGTACTGTCGTGTATTTCAGTGGAACCCCATTAAATGCAATCACCAATGGGCCACAAAAATTTTGGCTGTGGTAGCGTTTCATAGGGCCAGAATAAAGTGGCCATGATGATAATAAGGTGACTATAACACAGAATGTGCTGGTACAGTGTACATGTACATGTAATTAATGTTCCATATAATAATGCTGGCATTTATTGCCCCCGCAGGGTTTTTGGCCCCAGAGGGCCAAAAACCCGAGGAGGCACCTTAGGACTCCCCGCGTAATAGAGAGAGAAGAAGAGAGAATGTAGGTATTTCCGGTATATAGCCGCAAAAAATCTCGATTTGATCGCTTGCACGCCCGCAAGGGATCGACGTTTTTCCCGCAAACGCTCATGGGAGGCCAGCAAAGGGACACGGGCGCGAGGACTTGCGGGATCGGCGTCTTTGCCACGAGCTTTGTCCTTGGTTTAGATCTCGAGTTCAAGCGTCCCTGAAAAGCGTTTGTATTTGCCGGCCTCCATTACTATTTCAGCTCGATTAAATTAGCTCG
>JAHPZR010005282.1:27500-37691 GCA_019787425.1 Platygyra sinensis
TCTACTAAAGGTGCAACACAATATGAGCTTAAAACTTTTGTTACCATGTTAACATACTGGGTTCCAGACCTCCCCAATATTAAAGGCATTTCTGGCCTCCTTCAGCGTTCTGTTTTCATACATTGTATTTACAAATGGTGCCTCATATGTATGATCCAGCAGGCATATAGATATGTTACCTCCAATTTGTGGTCCTGTTTAGTGTTTTTTGAGCTGAAAATCACTAACATATTGAAATCAAGTGGGTGGGGACTGGGACAGAGTGAGTTGCCATGGGAACATAATTTTTATAGCCACGGGTGTGTTTCCTAAAGAACTATTAAGGCCCCGATTACATGGCAAATTTCAGCCCGGGCTGAAATTTCAGCCCGGTTAACCGGGCTGAAACTTCAGCCCGGCTTCTGAAACAAATCCTCTTAAAATCGAATTGTCGATTACATGGAGAGGGATTCAGCCCGCGCGCAGTTCAGCCCGGGCTGAAAATCCTAGCCCGGTTTGCACCAACCGGGCTAGGAACCAAACGGGCCAGAAAATCTGAAAAAATCTCATGTAATCGCAACGGAATTTCAGCCCGGGCTGAAAAGCAGGAAACAATATGGCTGCCGCTAGGAAGCAGAAGCGATTTCAGTGGAATTAAGGCAATAAAATAGAGAATGTAATTCATTGTCTCTCTAATTTCAAAGCTCAGATAGAGTGTGAGAACATCGACTTCAATGCAGATAAGGTTAAACAATACGAGGCTGTCAGGAAAGCCATGAACTAGGTGAGCTTGAAGATATCTTCTCTTTCTTTGCAAATACGTCTTTCTAGCTGAGAGATGTAGCCAAAGACAGGTTTCGCTTCAGTTCCATCATCTGGTAGGCTGTTACCATCCCAAAAAGCTGAAAATTGAGCGCCGCCAAAAGGCCAAACTGCGAGAGAAGCAATGCACCTATTTTCACGATTCATGTTCTCGGTGCCATTTTGATTGTCCTGAGACTCTTCGCGCACAATTTCATATTTGGTGCCGAGGCTAATATTTCAGCCCGGGCTGAAGTTCGTCATGTAATTGCAACAAAATTTCAGCCTGGTTAGCCGGGTTGAAATTTCAGCCCGGGCTGAAATTCGCCACGTAATCAGGCCCTTAGCCTGCAAAGTTTTAATGATCTGTGTTGCAAATTGGCCAAGATAGCTCTGACTATTTAATATGTACTTGAGATAATATTGCGTTGAGTGTATGACGTCATCAGTCATCTCATTTGCTTATTTTGCACATTTTGCAAACTCAAATATCTCCGGAACTAATGCAGATATTTGCAAACGGTAAACGGCATTTTGATTCCTTCCTGGAATTCTATGTGATACACCTAAAGTATCAAGGGGTAGAAATTTGATCATAGTACTACTTTAAGTACAATGTACTGTATTTTATACTTAAGAAAAGGAAATGTACTGTGTTTTAATCGAGTTATAGAAACACGAGTGGAAGTTTCCTCAAACTTTCACAAGTGTTTCTATATATACCTCCAATTGATAGAAACATGGACCATGCATTTGTTGCATTGATAGTGTTGGCTACTGTATTTCCTCCGTGTATGTCATACCACGGAATGTCTCACTTGTCACTAATTATTTTCTTTATTCATAAAAATATCACATGCCCATTTAAGTTCAAGTTGCCCACTTTGCAAATACTGCAAAACAAAGAAAGCCAGTGAAAATACTGCTGCAGCAGCAACTTTAATTGAAAAAGTCATGTTGCTATATGATTAATAATTAATTAAATTAATATTAATAATAGCATCACTTGAATTTTTTCTCATCGCCTACATGTACACTGTACATGTAAATATTGACCAGGAAGGAGGCCAAAAATGGCTGGATATTGGCCAAGGTCTATTTTTGCCTGCTTATGGATCTGCTTGCATGCAGTACTCTGCACATAAACGTGTAATAGTTCACCTGAGGACCTGTGCATCAAATAATACAGTAACTACATGTAACAAAGAAAAGGTCATTCAAGATGATTTGAGTATAGAGAAACTTAATTATGTCAAGTTTTGTGGTTCTTTCTTTTCTTCCTGTAGGCTGTCCATAGAGCACCCATAGTTTCCATGGTTTTTGACTCAACATCAACACTTTTGGCAACAGGTACTCTGCACTGTAAATGCCATGTAATGCATGCCAAAGTATTGTGATCATCTCACAGTTTTGCTTACAAGAGTAACATCAACATTATGACCCAAAAACTAATCATCTCACTTTTGCCACACGTGATTGGTGCAACAATAGTGGCATTTACATTGCAGCACTGAGATAATTGCACTGCAGTTTAAATAAATAATTAATTTTATTCTTGTTTATCTGAGTCACAGTGACAGAGCCTGATATGTGGATATATTTTCTCTCAACTAGCCACCAAATAATATAATGTCAGTTCAACAGTCCGGAATATCCCAATATATTAGGACATTCGTGACGTCACTAAAATCACGTTTCAACCAATGAGAACGCCTGTTTTGGTTGGAGTGTTGGATTTCACAACAAACCAAGGGATTCAAGATGGCGGACAAAAAGAGTCGCGAACGCTTTCTAATGCCATGAATGCGGGTCTTCAGGAGGCATACACTTATCTCGAATTGGGTTAAATACTGTCGCAACTATGAAATAAAGGGAAAGTTTGCGTTCGCATTCCATGTCACAGACAATTCTGCCCGAAAACGATTATCCTCGGACCGAAGGAAGCACTACAGAACGCAATTTAAAATGAGAACAGCGGGCAGAGTTTGACGAGCTGCTGTTATCATTCTTGGAAAGAGACCATAGAATTGGTAAGCATCTTTATTCTCCGTTTTTCTAAACACAGAATTGATCGATATGAGAATTGAGACTTTACTCTTTTAAATCTGGGAATTATCGGGCCGAAATCGCCAGGACGCGCGCGTTCTTTTTCGCCAGCAGAAATAAATTTTAGATGTCCAAAATGTTATACGTTTTGGCCAAATCGAGGAAATGAAATCATTTAAAACAGAATTTTCAATAACGCATACGCGTGAGAAATTCTTGTTCTGCTATACATAGTATTCTGAGCTAGCAAAATGTATGGATAGTTAAAATCTGTTAAATTTCTCCATTTTGGTATTTATTTCAAATATTTCTTTTATCTATTTGTTGCTGTGCTAAAAGATATCATATCTGATTTCCACATTAGAATTATGAAAGCTTACGTATCATTAAAGACGAAATAACAACAACATGATATTGAATTTATGGAGACCTCGGAAAAAATCCGAGTCCCAGATGGGATTTGAACCCACGACCCTCCGTGATCTAGTCGGATGCTCTAACCACTGAGCTACTGGAGACTCTATGGTGAGCAAGTTAAGCAAGTTATTTACTCAAAAATATCAAAATTTAATTCCTGGACAGGTTGACAAGGGATAATTCACAAGCCATCTACATGTTCCAATGGTTTACTATGTATTTAAAATAACATACAAAACAACTTCAGTCTTGATAGAGAAATCAATTTTATTTTATTCACTCCTAAGATACTCTCAACCTTGAATTTGCCTCTTGGAAGAATGCAGGACCTGAAACGAATCACAAGTGCTTAGAAGATTATTACACTGATTACAGATGTCAATATTATTACAAATGTATTTTTTCTTTTTAAAATATGAATCTGTTTTGACTAAAGTTACCACATTAGTCTCACTAAATAAGAGACTGCCCTCAAGTGGTCTGACTGACTCTTACGTTTTCTATTTTTTATTACATATTCGTAACCAAACTGATATGTTACTTGTTGAAAACAAATGTTTTGCATTAGTTTTGCAATTATTAATGTGCAACAACAATAATAATAATGAGCTCCCAGGTGTCCTTGACAGAAATAAATAAATAAATAAATAAAATAAACACTCGACAATAAACTCTTGTAGCTTTTCAGTCTTCATAATGATTATTTTGCAAAAAATAATACTTTCTGGTACATTCAAGCTTCATGAGGAGGCAAAAAGAATAAACATCTACTGTGAACAGCTGCAGTGTGTATAGCTCTCAAAAAATGCCAAAAAAAAGAGTACAACGCTCCCTACAAACCTTAACCTGCATTTCTGCATGGCCCTCCATGTCTGATAAATGAGCACATACAATGTCCCTCTACCCCAGGGAGGGGGGGGTACTCCCTCATATGGGCTATATAGGTATGTGCAACCCCAAAGGGTATGGTTTTTCAGCTGTTTTCGTCGTAAATGGGGTATCAGTTTTTTGCTGATTTTGGCCACTTTGGTCATAAATAGGGTATGGTTTTGGCACTCTAGCCTTGACATGGGTATGTTTTTAAGAAGCCACTTTATTATCATTATTGGAAAAAAAATCAACACTGAAAAGCCCTTCACAAATTATGTTTATGGTAATTTAACATTGGTCTGAACTAGGGAACTTAGAATAATACTGGTCAGAAACAGGATTTTGATTTAAGAATCAGGTCATAAATAGGGTTTTGAATTTTTGGTCAGGTCATAAATAGGGTAGGGAATATCGCAGATTTTGGTCATAAATAAGGTAAGGGTTTTGGGAAGCCGGCTGCACACCCCCATCCAATTTTTCTGGGAGTACCACCCCTGGGTCCTCTACCCTTCATGCTATTCCTTAGGATACTGACAGAAATCATTTATGGGAAATCTCTGAACTACCCCCAGCCTGTCTGTTTCACTGCCACTTCTGTGCTTTAGGTGGTTTTCAACAGGCTGTAGGCTCTCCAGAGATACAACTGCAACACACGAGTATTCCAGATTTCTTTAGCTTAAGTTTTTCAGGGTTATTAATTGCAGCCTTTTCCATTCAAAGTCATCCTACCTTGTTGTTTTTCCAGTTTAAATATTATCTCTTTGGTGTTTTGCTTCCTTGAAGAACTATTGCTTCAAGGTTTGTTTTGATGTCAAGGCAATGAACCACAGATCATTTCATTGATGATGACTCAAACTCAGCTGAACTTGGTTCAAGATTTCTTTTTTATCTAACCTAAGTTTTTGTATTCTTGTTGTGACTGCATCTTGAATAAAGAATTCATGTGCTTTGCTTTCCTGGCTTTTGCGGATAGCCTGCCTGGTTCAGATTTTAGGTGGGATTCACACACACAGTCCAACTTTCACTGTGCAGATCTGATACCATGTATTGGCAAGGATCACAATTTTTATCTTGCCTTCAAGATACTTTTTCCCACAAATTAATTGAGACTTTGTAAAGTTAAAAAAAAAAACTACATTAAACTTATCATAATAGAAGGCGACCAAATTCGTACGGAAGATTGACAAGGTATTTGATTCAAGATTGTGATCCTCGAGTGTCTCTCTACAAATTCCAGAAAGAGCCTAATTAAGTATATCATGGTGCAATTCATATTTCTTGCCAAAATGAACTTAAAGGGGGTTATTTTAGTCAGTAACAAAGTGGAAATCGGTCAAGAATAGCACAAGTCGCTCGTGTTACTCTCGAGTGTAATGGAAGAGCGATAGTGGTCTGACTTCTAGAAAAGTCTACCAAAAATCTAGCTTGTCTACCATGCTGAGACTTGGCATGATGAAAGTTTATCGACTAAAGGACTCAGGAAAAATACTACGAGCTTCATGAAAAATACGTGAATACAAGAAAAAGGCAAAGATTCTTCACCTACCTTGAAAACGTGTCAGAAAATCGTCTTCCATCGCTGCGTTTTTACGGCGCTAAACCACATGAAACCTCTTGGAATCTCCACGACTAGAATCCAAAATGGCTGCTGAAAGCTTGCACTCGATGTTTTCTAGCTAAAAGTCCCGGATGTGCGCTCATATGAAACACAGCACAGCGGAACTATACTTTGCCCGGGGTTTTTGAAAAATGGCCGCCATTTTCCTTGAGAACAATGGTTTCGTGACGTCACGGATGTCCTAATATATTGGGATATTCCGGACTGTTCAGAATTGCATGACTTGTTTTAGTTACTGTATTAATATTAATGAGAATTAGGGGAGATTCATGAGTACGGTAGACCTTAATGTAGATGAGATTGTCAATGTACATGTATCAACAGAAAATTTAATGTTAAGAATATAAATTATCCCATATAAATTTAGTAAGCTTAAATGCCAGATTATTACATTTTAAGATTTATTTTTGTTTGCATGACTTTCCTGTGTGTGTAAGGTATATGTCTGCATACAGGCCAAGTGGCCCACTAGGCTGGAGCTTATCTTGGTCTCTGTAGCATGAAGCGACTAAGTGTATTTCCTACTCCCCCCTGGATGAGATGCTAGTCCAGCGCAGGGTACCCCAGCATTAAATTCACCAGTACCCATTTGTATACCTGGGTGGAGAGAGTTCAGTGTTTTGCTCAAGAACACGACACAATATCCCCAGTCAGGCCTCAAACCCAGCCCCCATTTGAAGGAGAGCTCGCTACCCATGAGATCCTGAACACATCACTGTCTACAGCAGACATAAAGTTCTGCCATTTTGTTGATTATGGTTGTCTGGATAATTCGAAGTTATTTCTCTCCCTGTAGGTTCCAGTGACAGTACAGTTAAAGTCTGGGATATCATTAAACAATACTACACACACAACTTTAAAGGATCACAAGGTGTAGTTAGGTAAACTGATAATCATTAAGCTTTTTATATTTATTATAAATAAGTACCTTTAGTCACTATTTAGTTCTTTCACTTTTTTGGAATGATGCAGTTATGCGTGGAAACCCCTGAAGTCCACCAAATGAATGTTTCCTGGCTTCGTTTCTGGCTCAGTGTCATACATGTATGTGGGCCGAGTTTGTTGTAACAGTTTGTAACAGATGAGAACCATGGTTCTCATCTTGTTACAAGCTAGGGTTTTTCAACCGGTAGTCTGGTTTTCCTCCCTCCTGAAAAACTAACATTTTTCAAATTCCGAAATTCAAGTTGGATAGGACCTGTGTAGAAAAGAGTTAGTGCTGTTGTGGCTTCCTCCCTAAAAACTGAAATTGACCTAATAATTTACATTTTATAGCTCAGATTCAGACAACAGAAGACTGACTATCTTTTGGAAGCTTTGACTGTCTTCTCTTTGAAATCTGACAGCCTAGATATACCGTGGTCAAAATATATGGGGTATTGACTAGGCATGAGGTCAAGATGGTTAGATACTGGTCATGACAAGTTATTTTTTGGCATGTTTATTTGACCGAGATAGGGCACAGGTCTATTTACATGCAAAAATTAAGGAACAACGAAGGCCAATATCCAGGCATCTTGACTGAACAAGCTTGGTCAATAGAGACCTTAAGATACCCCAGTTCCGGGTATTGCTACGGGTAGGATTACTCCTACTCGTACCTGGTTCCACAGGAAACCAATCAACTTAAGAAACACTGGGTGAAACTGGGTGCGATCTGTGCAAAAATGTTTCATATGCCATCGTGTTTCATTTGCTATCTGAACATCGTCTGAAATGGGCCGAAGACATTTTTCTATCAGATTAGTTCAATCTGCTTTTTTTTCTCTTTCTTACAATACACTACAAATATGCCTTTGACTCAAAAATAATGGAAGAAGCCTTGTTTACTTCTATCAAAAAGTTTTAATCAAGCAGTATCCTTTCGAGTCAACATTAAGAATGCAATTTGAAGTTAGGTATTTTTCATCATGGTTTATGACCTGTTGCATTTTAAATCTACAGTAATTGAGCAGTGTCTCAACTAAAATTTTGTGAAGAGACTACACCTCAGTGATTACATGTTTTGGAAAGCAGCACATTTGACAGGCAAAAATTTCTCTACATTTGTGCCTCAAGAAAACTTTATTGGAAATCCGAAAATGCTTCAAATCAGAAAAACAAGAGTTTATGCAAGAATCTGGATACCATTCTGGTAGTAATAAGTAAAGATAAAGACCATAAAAACTTAATTACCCATTTCTCCATTTTTACTGGGAGCGAAGTCACATGTATACCACTGATTACCTGGGAAAATGTGTCGCTTTCCGGGAAGGGTGCGATCACATGATCATGTAATGAATTCAAATTGGTGCTAGCTGTACCAGTGTGTGAAAATTGGGATATCTTAAGGTGCCTATTAAAGGAGTAATTATTTAAATTATTACTAATAAAAATAATTTTCTTACTGGGCACAGAGTTTTATCCCTAAAACACTCCAATCTTGCCTGATCGAGTAGCAAATAATGGTGCAGGATTTGCTTAATCTAATAAGATTGCATTTAGATATATACATGTATTAGTGAGATAAATACTGTTGACTAGAATAATGTCTTCATTTCAGTTTGGTTGCCTTCCATCCCAATGCTGAAGTTCTTCAGCTTTTCTCTGCATCGGATGACTGCAAGATCAGAGTATGGGATCTCAAGAGAAGCAGGTTAAAGCAATCAGTCAATCAATTAATTTAAAGTTGTTATACTGTAAGATGCTCACAATGTATACTTTGTGGAAACCAGGAGTTGATTGGGGGGGGGGGGGGGGGGCAATGGTGCATGCACCCAAAATGTTACAATTTGAGAAGTAAAACCTAATTCATTATTTTGAAAATTAAACTGTTACACCAGACATGCTACCAATGCCACAACTATTTTGGCTAGTAATTACAATGAGGTACATGTACCTGTTCAGAGAGAGTTTTTGGATTTCTTTCTCCCTTTAGTTAATATTCACTAACAGTCTTTTTCACTTTCTTTGTTTTTGCTTCTACAAATCAAACCCAATCCACCCCCCGTCCTCCTCACACAAATCCATGCCCGACATTCTCCCCAGGCCACAAATCCATGCCTGACAGCTGACTTTGTGGTAGTTCAATGAAGTAAGCTTATATTATTTGTTGTGTACTCATTTGTTAGGTGTGCTGCTGTGCTCGAGAGTCACTTCAGCATTGTCACATCTCTTGCGTTTTCTCACTCGGGGAAGTCTATGATAAGGTAATGTACAATGTGATTCTTTTCAATCAGGCAAAATTTACATTCACCATCTCAAAAATTACCCTTTACAAGTTCACTAATTATTGTTCATGAATGGCTTCCATTATAATGGTTATTAGAAATATAATTATTGTGGGTGTATGGCTTTTATGAATATTTCTTTAACAATAATGTAATAATTATTATTAATTTCTTCTCCAGCTCAAGTAGAGATAATGTTCTGAATGTGTGGGATCTTTCCAATAAAAGAATTCTAAAGACAATCCCTGCTTTTGAGGTACTGTGCCTTAAATTAGTGTCATGTATGAAAACCAATTGCAAACTAACTTGTTCTATGGGAACAAATTGACTTTCTATGCATGCCAGTTATCAACGCTTTTAATTTAAATTCTAAAAAGGCAGAACACTCTTTTTTTCTTTTTCTTCATTTTTTCTCCTTGTTTTCCCCCCTTGAAAACGTGTCAAAAATCGTCTTCCATACGCTGCGTTTATTTGTACGGCCGCTAAAAAAAAACAAAAAAAACCACATGAAAACCTCTTTGAATCTCCACGACTAGAATCCAAAATGGGCCTGCTGAAAGCTTGCACGTCGAGGTTTTCTAGCTAAAAGTCCGGAATGTGCGCTCGATATTAAACCACAGAGCACAGCGGAACTATACTTTGCCCGGGTTTTTGAAAAAATGGCCAGCCATTTTTCTTTCCTTGGAAACAATGTTTCGTGACGTCACGGGGATGTCCAAAATATGTTGGGATTATTCCCCCGGACTGTTCAGAATTGCATGACTTGTTTTAGTTACTGTATTAATATTATGAGAATTAGGGGAGATTCATGAGTAACGGTAGAAAGAACCTTAATATAGATGAGATTGTCAATGTACATGTTCAACGCCTCACAGAATTTCAAATGTTAAGAATATAATTATTTATCTCCATATAAATTTAGTAAGCTTAAATAATGCCAGTATTAGTTACATGTTACAGATTTATTTTTGTTTTGCAATGACCTTTCTGTGTGTGTAAAGGTATATTCTGCATACGGCCAGTGGCCCACTAAGCTGGCGCTTATCTTGGTCTACTTGTAGCATTGAAAGCGACTAGTGTTTTCCTAGCTCCCCCCTGGATGAAGATGCTGTCCAGCGCAGGGTTATAACCCCATCATTAAATGTCACAGTACCGCATTTTGTATAGCCTGGGTGGAGAGAGTTCAGTGTTTTGCTCAAGAACACACGACACAGGACAATATCCCCATCAGATAGGGTGAAGGGGGAAGTA